>CAIGRT010000818.1:41315-52513 GCA_903798405.1 Fraxinus platypoda
GGTGTTCGTACCTCTTCAAGAGCTTGCACCATTGTAGATGGTTCATTCATGTAGAGCATCATCTTCGATGGAATCAGATGCAACCTCCGTGGGGGTATCACGCGTCTCGTCAATCGAAGTGGACATCATTGGAAGAAGTGGCCCCATAGAATCCATCAACATTATTACCTACACTCTCATATCGCAAATAAGTTACCAGCCAGTATGAATTACTTTTCAATTTTTTCCTTTCCTAATGTATTAATGATCTTAATCGAGAAACTTGATTATAAAACTTCCTTATGTCACTAACTTCTATAACATCTAAGATTTTGCTATGATGCTTTATTATAATAGTCCTAGTAAGCATCAAATGGCTAGTCTTTCTGTCTACATTATTGTAATAGGCAACATACACTTTGATCCTAAATGCTACAATTAGTATCCTACACTGCTTATACATACAAACTAATAGACCTCAAAGAAATTTGATGATGTAAGGAGATGAATTAGTAGTATGTAGATGGAAAGTTACTGCAATGGTAATCCCCGAAAAATATCAAGGGAGACAAGGCGAGTGGTTCCAGAAGCAGATGGTATACATCTAGAGGTAGTGTTGCGACCCAATACAAGAGACAAAAAAAAATTAATTTTTTGATAAAGCGGATTCAACATCATTCGTACCCTCAATGCACAAAGTACACTTGTTTCCATGCAGGTGTGGATTTATCAAATCCATTCATAAGGAATGTTGCCCTATTGGTCTCCAACCTATTGCTTGAGTAGAAAGTTGGGCATCAACCTCTTATTATAGTTGCACAATCAGCTCACGACGACTATCTAAATCTTCGCTAAATCATTATGTGGACCTCACATATCGAACTTTATAATGCTAAATTTTGTTTGCGGTGTTGGGAATTTACTTTAATCATGTACAACGGAAAATAAAACAATTTCAATTCCCACCATGGATCTGCTTTGTGTTTAGATAACTTTTTTTAGAATAATACATTTGATAAATTCTGCAAACTCCTTTGTTGATTCTCGAGCACGAACAATCACGAACTGAAATCCACAGCTGTTTAATTGTCCAGCCTCCAATGAAAATCTACACAGGGAACAAGATTGAGAGAACTAGGATTTTTACACTTTTTGTGCTTGCAATAATAATTATTTTCTCTACAGTTTTTAAACCATAGCAGCCTTTTAATATAAGTCCAAGCGGACTTGACCAGTCTCTTAAACTTAACCAGGTCCAATATTTAATTAATCAAATTAATTAAATATAGTCAATGAATTAATTAATCCAATTAATTAATTTGGTCCATTAATAATCAACCCAATTAATTATCCATCACTTGTCAATTAATTAATTGCTAAATCTCATTTTTTTAGTTCTTCTTTTGTGTGTGACTCATTAGGTTTCCAATCACGATACATAACGACGTGAATTATTATTTTGATCTAATCAAAATTGATAAATTAAAACACTTCTTTTAATTTATGACTAATTCACATTCGTCGTCTCAGAATCTCAGATTGACATCTAACAATGTATCAGGGTAATACATGTGACGGGAAATGTCACGTCGTATGACAAAATCAAACTTGTTCGTTTGTCGTGAAACTATAATCCCTTCGTCAATATGATCCGATCAATTATGAGATATGGATATGTGTCAATCTCAATTATTGATCATATTTTTTATCACACTGTTAAGTCAATGTAAGTCGAAAACTCATTTTCGACTTATGAGTTCACATTGGTCAAGAATTTCATTATTAACTTAATTGGATAAAATGTAGATCATAATCTCTTACTATCTAAGAGTGACGAATCTTCTATTAATCATTCACAACCTTCATATGATTCTTGACATACCCGAACGATGTCATATTAGTGGCCCTTGACAGAGCAACATCCAACATCATCAAAATATGACTGTCCTCATATAAGGCACTATGATGACCTCAAGTCAAATGACCAATTCCACTACTGAATGTTCAAGATTAACCACTGGTACTCAGATAGTTATCCATGTAGAATCTCCCCGGCGGATCTTCCAAAAGAGTTCCAATTGAATAAGAAAAGTTGCATTCGCGCGCGGATTTTTTTGTCTCTACACAGTAGTCAGTATCTTGACCATAACTTTCTCTCCCGATATCCGATTAATGTAATTCAAAGTGAGTTCGAAATCTAACTCAAAGGGATACAAGTTTTATAGAAATAGAGGTTTCCCAATTAGGACGTTTACTATGCCAAAAATGGGTCTCAATTCTCGATTAAAAAATCTAGAATATAACTTGTGCGATTGAAAATTGATTTTGATAATATTTTGATCATATTCCATTCCTTTTTGAGTTCTAATTCTATCCAATTGTCTTATAGCAATCTTCAAAGTATCGTCTTGTTGTACGAATCAACTATTGAATATAAATTGATTTTAATCATATTCCATTCTTTATTGAGTTCTAAATCCATCCAATTGTCTCCTAGAAATTTTCAAAGTATCATCTTGTGGTCCGAATCAACTATTGAATTTGTAATTTGGTCATCAAACTTTGAATTTTGCCATTTTTCACTTCTTTCTTTCTATTCCTTGTTCAACTACTGAGTTTTACCTATATAACATAAAATACAACAATTTAGGATATATTTTGTCAAAAGAACTATCAAATATCACTATTTTAGACCCCAAATAAGTGTATAAAATACACTTATCAATTACAATAAAATCTATCGGGCAATCTTAGCTCTGGCCCAAAGAACATGCTTATGGGTTCATGCAAATTTGCAGAACCAAAGACAGAAACAAAGCACTTGGATCAGAAACATAAGTTAAAATGGAAACTAACTCAGTACTATTCTGAGGAGCAAGATTTACAGCAGCCTTGTCTATTTCCATCTAGGTCAGTTCCTTTGCTGATGTGTTGACAACAGGAACATCCACCTCCTCTTCCAAGAGCTGATTTAAATTCCAACAGGGCCGTTATAGTTCAGAAAATATTCAACAAAATACTTACTTCAAAGAGTTCTACGCAAAGAGACTTACAGTTGTTGACTCGACCAAAATAATACCATGCAGATTTAGGTGTACTTTTTCAATTGTGCCTGTTAACCTTTTGTGGATTGGAAGTGTCCAATCTGTACCTCGGATAGGAAAATGCAAAAATAGAAAGATTTTCAAACGAACGACAATTTAATCAGGGACATAACTGACTGAAACGCACGAATAAATTACCGTGTAAGTGCTGATGTTTTCTGGTGCCTTCAATTCACTCTCATCAGCATTTTGAACTTCAACCATGAAAGTGCCAAATCTGTAGAATGTCAGAGCTTTCACACTTGGTATTGGATTACCCTTAGGGAATACAACGTTGCTCTGCTGATTATCCACAGCTCCATTATGAGTATCTGAAGCGGATCCTTTTGATGACAAAGCAATGAGGATGGGAAGCTCTTATTGACCTTCAAATCAAAAGGTTGATCAAATCATTCTACAGATCTCATTGTGTATTTTATTTCCAGTAAGGGGTTTTACAGGGAGTTTTTTAGGGTAATGTAAATTTAACTATAACACTCCACATACGAACATTACCTGCCATAATACTTCTTAAGAATTATATTCTTTGTGCTCAAGTAAAGAGTCCATTTTTTTACAAATTCCATTGCCATTGATGATTTTGTAAATGCTCGAATAAACTGACAATTTTTCACAAAAATCCAGATGATGAGATAAAAGACTATAAAAGTGCCATAAGAAAAGATTCAATATGCAGGTGAGCTGTGTAAAGACAAACCTGATCAACATTATACATGGTAAGGGCAACACCAAGTCCATTAAAGTCATAGACATCCAGTTCCATGGGTCCCTCCCCATTTTCTGGCACTGGGATTGAACAGAAGAAACATGTAAGGAATGGTTTGCCCAAATGACACAGCTTCTGGCAAATTTACTTACGACTACTACAACAAAGTGAACTGACCAATAATCATTCTAAGCTTTCCATGTCCTTTTATGATTGAATAAGTGGCACGGTATTGATTGCCAAAGGCATGTCTGCCAATACAAATGGGTTTATTCCAGCCTGGAGAAAAAGGATCAAAGTAAATAAATGGTAATTCCATATATTTGAAATATATGCAGAGAGGGGGAAGCAGTAGTACCAGGAACATTTCTGGGAATGTTGCTGCACAAGATTGGCTCAGGAAAACGGTTCCTAGAAAAACAATATTGTGAACATTTGTAATAAGAAATAGACATTATCGCATGGTTACGCTTAGCAATGAGATAACAGGGCACTCAGTTTATTACACAGACCGTTTAATATGTTTCTGATTGTGCCATTGGGATTTCTCCACATAGCTTTTAGGCCATGCCTGAGAATAGTTCAGTTGAATGCCATAATCATGCTCGATTTCACTTGCAATATCCTTTGGTTTGTAATTTGGAGACACTTTCAATATGTCCTTTATGATATATCCTATCCATTACCTAGTTGCCCTATATCCTGTTTTTATGGAAGCTCCTTCAAATGTATGCTTATCATTTATTTTCTTAATACATATTAGTTGGGTGGTACCAACCTTGAAGCATATATATGCCAGGGACAGCCTTCTGTTTTGCACTTGGAAATTACACGATGGTTGTCATTTTCTTATATCTACAAGCAAATCCATAGGCAATTGAGTATTTATGCAGCTGTTGATGGAATTCAGTGAAACTAGTAAAATCTTTGGTCCACACCGGTGATGATGTTCTCCCATTGGGTAGCTGCTCGCTGATGCTTATCTTCATTGCTAAATGTGACAAGACCAGTGGTGAAGTTTCAATAGACTCATTGAAATTATTGCATCGTCATCTTGCATAATATCCATAGGGTCATTAGAAGAAATCACTGCCGATGATGCAGTTGTTCTGCTTAACATCATGAAAAGCATTGTGTAAAGGCTTCCATTAATTGAGCTAATAAATAAATCCCACATATTGCCTAGCTAACTTTAGGTGGAAAATGCAATATTTGATGCACATCTACTTTAAATCACAGTATCAAGTAATATAACTTACTATTATTGATATAGAGATTTATCTCCTGTTGATTATACTTAGTTCAGCTGTTGTGCTATATGGATCATGCCTCTAGCCAAGTCCAAATGCCAATCAATGGATATAGTAATGCAATATGTACATGCTTTCACTAAAATCCTTAAAACTGGTCATTAGTGGCAGTTGCACCTTATTTGAAATAACAGTTATAGCAGACAAACAGAATTGAACGTAACAACATTTATAGAGCAAACAAGCAGATTTTAAGAATTTTGAAGGTAGCAGTTTTGCTCGAGGTAACAAATCCATTGACAGAAGCACCATTCTCAGATTCTTCACTACATGATGGAGACGTTACATTTTTAAATATTGAAAGGATAGTGTGGGGGTGGTTGATCCGGTATTGGGAGCTATTAAGATATGAGTTGATTTCCTGCATATTGAATATTTGTGCGGAACAAGTAGAACATATGTAGTAACTATCTACTAGAATTTTAATTTCAACTACTTATCCAAAAATAAAAAATAAAAGGCATCGCACTGATTTTGGAAGTAGAAAAAAGTTACCTATATTGTTGTATAAAGCTAATCTTGAATAATGTTTAAAAGACGATCTACCGTGAAAGAAGGTTGCCTACAATATAGAGTGAAAACTATATTTGAAAATCAAAGAAAAGATCCCAAAATTAAAAGAAGGGACACAATAAAAGAAAAGAAAACACAATTAAGTGTATTAAGGCAGTGACAAAATAATTATAAGCATTGTTTTTGTCCGGCTAAACTTTGGATACTTAATTCTGAATTTAGACTTCTAGTGAGGGTTATTATCCTAGTTGAAGGTTGAGGCCTAGTCTAAATTTGAACAAACAATTATTGGGATTATTATCCTAGATTTGAATGCCTCAACCTCATAATCCTCACTATCTCAATATGTGTATCCCAATAATTCTGAAAATCACTATCTCAATATGTGCATCCCATGAGAGAGAAATAAAATATTTGACGATAAATGATCGGGAAATAACTGCTCATGATTTTTAGATTGACAATGCACACATAGATATCGGTTGAGCAATGAATGAGGAAAGAATAAATTGTCAAATGATTTCAAGTGCATAATAAGTTGACATGGTTATCTAATGCTTTTATATTTTTATTTGCATGTGTGCTTAGTAGGTAGTCTTGCTCGGGACGAACATAAATTTAAGTTTGAGGGTATTTAATAAGTGTACCTTATGCGTTTATTCGACCTTCAAATTTTTTTTTATACATTTATTACTATATTGAGTGAATATCTACTTAATTTAGGTTAAATTATGTTAATTGTTGGTAAAATATGAATTGGAGAAATTTTGATGAAATTGGATTGAAACTATACAAGATTGAGGAATTGGGAACAAAAGTAATCAAAATGTGAAGATGATGACCTAAATGCAAATAAAGAGGACCTGTGATGCACAATAACTTAATGCAGAAGACCAAATTGCACTTGAATACAAGAAATTTCAGCTTTTGTTGGATTTCTAATTAAACTCAAATTTCACACTAGGGATGATTTAAACCTTCTTTTTAGAGTTCTTATAGGTTTGAATCGTTCTTTTTATGGGACACGTAACTTTAGAGAGAGAAAAACATATAAACATCAAGATTAAAGGGCAAAAAGTTAGGGTTTGAAAATTTTTGGGATTTTAAAAAAAATTGGTGCAAAATCTAATTCTTTTCATTATCTAGATTTCAAAACGTTTAAGAACTCTATACATTTTTATTTTTTTTTCTTTCATTAATATCAGTAGCTAGATCATTGGTTAGGACAAACAATATAATCTATGTGTGATCTTTTTATTTAATTTTCAAGATTCTAGCAGTTAAAATTTTATAAATTGTTGATTTTATCTATGATATTTCATTCTTTGAATTAGTTGGCTAATAATTCAATGATGTTGTGAATCAATAACGAACCGAGACGTTAATTATAGGTTTAAGGCATTTAATTAAGGTGCATTGGGATTCACATAGAGATATAGAATTGACTTAGTTAAATATAATTTATTTGAACTTGAGAGAGGTAAATTGCATGCGTTAGGAGAGTTCAACTGAACACTACAATAATAATAAATCTTGATTATTGAATATAAGGGGATCCATGGATGAAATTGTAACTCCTAACATCTACTTTCATACTTTCAAACTTGAATTTCATAAATTATGCACTATAGATAAATTTAGTTAAATTAAAATAATTTAGATAACTAATCACATTCAAAGAGGGTTATAAATAGTAAATTAGGAATTAAATAATAATTCTCATGGGAACAATAATTCGGACTCATAGGTCCACTATATTACCTATTTGATATCGTACACTTACGACTAGAAAAATGCAACAATAGGCTGCCCAATAAAAGCATTACAAAAGTCAGTGAACTCTACATCACAAGGACTCCTTGGATTTCTATTTTTCTTTTGACAAGTTAAACATATTGGATGATGCTGATCTGAAAGCATGTTGTGATCATCTTGACATTGTTCTAAAACATATAAATTTCTACGATCTTGATGGTAAAGGTTTGCTTCAAGAGGTAAAAAATTTGCGAAATTTTTTTAACCAAAAGAAATAAAAACAGTTTTTGATATATTAACTTATTTGAAATTCCAAAAGAAATAAGGACAACTTTTAACATATTGACTTATTTGAAACGATTAGATCGCTTTTCGAATACATGTATTGCTTATAGAGTATTACTGACAATTAATGTTATTGTTGCATGTGCCGAAATTATTTTTCAAAATTGAAGTTATTAAAATCTTATTTACAATCGACCATGTTATAAAAATGATTGAATGACCTAACTTTGATATCTATTGGACAAGATTTGCTAGAAATGGGAGTTTAATTAGTTAGTTTGCTTCTAGAAATGCGAGAAGAAATATTTTTACATGATTTATTGTATTTCAAAGTTTACGCGTGGTATTTGATGTTTCTGATTTTAAGGTTTTCTCATATGGAAATGCACGAAAAGTTTAGGGGCTTGGATGATTCTTTGTTGATGATATGAATTNGAGAAGAAATATTTTTACATGATTTATTGTATTTCAAAGTTTACGCGTGGTATTTGATGTTTCTGATTTTAAGGTTTTCTCATATGGAAATGCACGAAAAGTTTAGGGGCTTGGATGATTCTTTGTTGATGATATGAATTTTGATGAAATATGGGAGATATTTTTGAGCTTTATTTGTACTTTTCTTATTTACGATATTTAAAAAAATAAACAATATTTAAATATCATAATTTTGTGATGATATAATATTATTGAAATGTATTATTTTAATTTCATGAAAGGGGCACCATTTTAAAATGTCGCACAGGATATCCAAAATTTCAGGGCCGGCTCTGGATGGAGAAACTGCTACCATCTCATCCAAAATACCAAAACGCTTCTCGCGTGGTGACAAGGTGTTAAAGAGATGCCTGATTGAGTACTGTTGCTCACTTATTTCATGTCCCACACTTCCTTTCTCCAAGAACACTTCGGATGTGTTCTTTCCAGCTAAGAGAAGAGTTAGGTTCAAATTTCAAGCAAGCACATATCATGGCCTCCCTCGCACTGACCACATTTCTTCTTCTTCTTGCCAGTTGGTTTCTTCTAATTATCTGTTACCCACGATTACAAGAACCCAAATACAATATTTTAGAAGACTAAAATAGGTTCCACTTCATTGCTTTATCTCACACTAAATAACTAAATATTTCCATTATGTCAAAATAAATAATAGTTGGAAACATGATTTTAACAATCATATTCGTTGGACATAAAAAATTTCTTAACCTTGTGTACCTGGGTCTAGAATGTAGTCAATTGAGGGCTGTAAAATAATGAGGAGAAATTAATTCTTTTGCGGTACTTCAAAATTTCCACGCACGTGTTTCATAATGGCCTATACATATGCTATTATATGTATTCATTCAAGTTACAATATACTTATGAAAGCAAGAAAAAGAGAAAGGAAAGAGAAATATGTTTTTGTATGGTACTTGACAGTTAAGTTTGCCGAAAAGTTTAAACCCTAGCTGTAACACCCAAAATCTTGAGGATTTGGATTGGTTATAAAAGCGTGCTTAGATCTTTGAAAATTGGGTTAAATTTTTTTTTTTCTTATTTTATTTGTATTTTATAGATTACCCTTACGTTCAAGTACAAGTTATCTTCAGTTAGTTTTTTTTTTTTTTTAAACAAGGATGGATGGATAAAGATGTTAGTGTACGTTAATAGAGTTCCACACTGCAACTCGCTACCTAGAGATCAAAACCAGTTAGACAGTTACACAATTCAAAATTCTATGTTGTAGAATTTTCTAAACTCGTTCAAGTACAATATATTAAAAGTTTAGAATTTTCCAACACTTAGGCATGCATTTAGACACTCAATCACATGCTAAAAGTTGTTCTCGAGTGCACTGAACACTGCACACACAAAAATTGGCATAAATTTCCCTATTGACATCTCAATGACTTGATTCCAATGCCAGGACTCATTGGAATTTCAAATTCCACTAGTATCGTCCAAAACTTTGTAGAATCTGATTTGGGGTTAAATTCTAAAAATTGGACAAAAGCTGAAATTTCTACTTACAATCATATTTCATGCCAAAACTTATACTAACATGTAAAACTAACGTAATTTAATAAATATCAATTCGTAATGTTATATGAAAATTTAATTTCATGCCCAAATGAAGTACGATTTCAAAACATGAACAATCTTGTAAATCCATTATTTTAGTCTTAACCTAGTAGATATGAAAGTAAATTCTACTCAAGGGGGCCTTGGATTTTGATTTGATTATCCTCCCCTTAGCTTTTCCACAATCCATGCAATCTCTACCCATCCACGACTTCTTCCCAATCTGAAAATTTTCATAGAGTGGGAGTGAGTATAAAGCCACGTAGAATTTCTTAGGTACAACCCCCTTTAAACAAATATGCATATTCACATGTAAAATATATGAACTGCATACTACAGACATTTTAACATAGTTAAATTACATGTGAAATCTTTGATTTTGAATAATCCCTTGAGGTTATAGAACCTTTTATTTCATAAAAAATTATCATATACCATTCATAACTTGCAATAACAATGTGTACGCATAAAATATACATAAACATTCATATGGAAAATCAAATTGCATCACCTACATCAATCTTGACATGAAAATGAAAAATACTTTGCCTTAAATAACAAAACTTGTAGTATCTACATATTTGTGTTTCCTTGTTGCAAATAAGCTAAAACTAACACAATTTGAGAGAAAGTGACAATGAAATTCAGATTTGAGGAGAGATGAGTTAAAAAAGTAACATTCCTTTTCGTGTAACCTTCCTTTTTTATGAAAAACTAAATGTAAGATTTGTGGTAATCATAAACCTTGTTGATTTGAGTCTTAAAGTGAGAATTTGAAAAGTATTTAACTCCAAAAATAATTATATATATTTTTTATAAAAACATATGCATTGGTGACTGTTGTGAACAAACCACTGGATTGAGATGTTGAAGTTATAAGACAAATAATAATGAAGTATATGATCAAGCAAAGAATAATGAAGACAAAAATATGACATAGGAATTAAGAGATTTTATTGCCTCAAGAGTAATGGAGAAGGGAGAAAAATTACAATAGATCTTTTAATTCTAGTAATCTATTTTAACACACTATAAAATTGTATAGAAGAGCCTAATATTTATAGGGAACATGTAGGGAATGTCCAAACCCTCCTAGTAGAGTTGTTGATGAAGTAGGATACCAAAAAACCGAGTACAAAACAAATATCAACTTCCAATGGGCTTCCAAAATAGAACTTCAACTTGACATAGGACTCCAATAATATTCCAAAATGAATTCTTCTTGATATGCACTTCAACTATAACTCTTCAATTATTTCAACAAGGAATTCGAGTCACACCCAAATTCTAACAATCTCCACCTTGACACGAATTCCACCAATGAATGAACTGACTTCTTCACCAATAACCAAAAAATTAATTTCTCCAACAAAACACAATACTCCACCTCTTCCAATGAATCAAAGCACTACTCTGCAAAATTATCTTAGATCCCCAAAAAATCATAATGATTTTAAATTAATCAAAATGAGCTGTAACACACCCCAA
>CAIGRT010000844.1:654-11304 GCA_903798405.1 Fraxinus platypoda
GGGTGTTGGAAGGGGGATTCCCACATGTTCTCTGGTAATTAACCAGAAACATTACCAAATAAGAAAAACTATAGCACATTAGATTTGGCCTTTACCCCCTTCACGACGGATCGATCATCGATGTGGGTATGTCCTCAAAAGACTATCATAGCCTACCAGTTAAATTAGAAAAACAAATGGCCTGCAGTTAAATTCTTTTGAGAAATTAAAGGCCACACAGTATTTCCAGGTCACCTTTAAGGTTCTGACCTTAACACACTCCTCCAGTAATCAACTTTCCATTGTACGTCGCTCATAATCTCCCTAGAATTATATAGTCCTTTCAAGCCCCTTGTATTTTCCCGCTGCAACTTTCTTTCCACAAAATATGAGCAGCAGAAAGAGTAATATTATTAGACCATTGCTCAAAGCTTCCCAGTTCCCCCTTTAAACGCCTTAAATATCCAGATAAGCTCTTGTGCTCATGTGTATCTTTCATGTATAAGTTGAAATGATCACAAGTGGTGTGACACTGTGCTAGAAAAACTACAATGAGAAATATATGTATCAGAGTTTCAACCTATTCTGCAGGTTGTAGCAGCTTCCTCCAAGTCACATGTTCAATCTAGGGAAAAGGGAGGGTCGTCCAAAAGTTCAGGCTTTCATTCTCCAAATGTGCACCCACTATCCAAACTGAATCATTTTTCAGCCACTGGCTTGCTCACATATCTCAACACACCTCTGCACTGGTATGGTAGCCTTTTGTTTCCTTAAATCTAGCCCTGGCACTATTGTATCCACCAGCATTGACAATCCCTTGCCTCAAAACATCATAGATGTGAGAGGAATCCCAAACCGAACCCCCTAATGCAACCCAGTTACCAAAAGCGGGAGAATCTTTGTTACAGAAAGCGGCAACTCTAATTCAGTTTATCTTCTTTTTGTTTTCCCTGAGGCAAGGTTGGGGTCCTTACAAATAGGAAAGCCCTATTCCACCTATCTCAAATTGCTTTATTAATGCAAATTCTCTTCTTCTGTCTGTCTATGGATGCCTAAAGTATTACCTTTCCTTTTTCTATTCTTCCTCTTCCTCTTCCTCTTCTTCTTCTTCTTCTTCTTCTTATTTATTTTATTTTATTTTATTTTTTGCCCCGTGTAGGCGGAATGAAGAGGATAAAACGAGAAAATAATTACAAATTCAGGGCACCAAACATACTGAAAAGCCACAAAATCTAGATACTCTTTCAAATCTCATTTAACCTAACATAAATCACAATAAACATATGATTTCAGTTGTTCATAAGGCTCTAATACATCTAGGAAATTAGGAAGATAAGTAAGAGATTGTCAATCTGGACTACTGTAGTTCTATATAGCAGAAATTAGAAGGCCGTTTCTTATGCCATGTTTACCTCATTACTTGGACTTGGAGCATGCCAATGCCTAAATATATTATAAAATTTCGTGTATTAAAAGGAGTCATTTGAAGTTTTATCTAGATACTAACAGCACATGTTAAAGAGTAAGAGAGGTGACTCGTCCTTAAATATTCACATGGCTAGCTGGGAACAGATAATAACATGCACCATGTTTAAGTACCTTTTTATCTTTATTTTTCCTTGATGAATTGTGATCATCTTTCCTTCGCTTGCCATTTTCCTTTTTCTGCAAAATAGTAGAACATTTAAGTCATAATTGATGTAATCAGCTGAAAATTATAAAAGGGATAGGTATTATGATCCACCACGGGCACTGAGCAAATTTCATTTATTAATGAGCATGAAGAACTCTGCTTCCATTTCATTCTCCGATCATTTGTCTTTCCACTTTTTTCAAGAATGTAAAATACATCGTCCATAACAAAGCAGCCTATGGTAATACATTAACCCTCTTCAACGAGTGAAAATCAAACATTTAAATTGACTCTGGCATCATAAACTTGAAATTACAAAACATTTCCTTTTTCTGGGTACAGTCTCACACTAGCCTTGAATTCTTTACTCGAGTTTGAGGTCATCACCACTGTTAAAACTACAGTATGTTACGAAAATTTTCAATGTTACAACTATCTACAGTTATCAGCATTAGTTAAACAAAGAAATGAAGGTCATGTATGTACAGTCTCTCTAACGTTCATGCAATGTTGGTGCTTCTTAGAAATTAGAACTATTAACCGAAGAGGAAATGATAAAGAAATGGAAGTTGGTCAAGAACCACATTGAATCCCACTGAAGAAAGACATGGTTAACTGAGTCTGTACAAACCAGGTAGAGAGGGATCAAGAAGCATTTCAACAAGAAGGAGACTTTTTTCTTTTTTTTTTTTGTCTTGGCACAAGTCTTCTTTACACATCTTTTATTGGTTTTAATGAAAAACCCTTGTCTTCAGAAAGTTCAAAGACTAACATGCAAGATTCTGAAACCATCCAGAAGTTACGGGACTGAATCTACCTTTTCATAAAGTTAAGGGATCAAATTGAACAAATATGGAAGTGCAGGGACAAATACAAGGAGAAAATATTATATCAGCAAAGTAGTTCTTCTTCACCCTTGATGTGGTCACCGCTAGTATTAGTTGGGGTAACCTTCACCAGAGTTCACCGCTAGTATTAGTTGGGGTTTTGATGTGGTTCTAGGATTTGCAATTTGAAACCTTATTTTTGAGCGATTTAGAGGAATGTTTTAGAGATATTATGACAACCAAAGTTCTGATACCAACTTGAAAATTAGGCTAAATTACATGTATTATTCATCAAATTAAAGGGTTACTTGTACAAGATTAATCCTACCCATAGAAGGAAAATGAAAAAGGAAAGATCATATTATTAAAGGGAAAAATATTAATTGATATCTAGACTAGGATATAAGCTAGAAGGAAATATTTTCTTAATTTCTTATTCTAATTTTCCAATTCTAACTGTGGCAATGAGTTCGAGGATATTAGTTTATCTTTAATGATTGCTAGAAATGTACATTGTATTCTTGACTTCATTTTTATTTAATTGAAGCTTGAGCATTCCTCATGCCATTAACAATTGTAATTATGCTTCTACAATTAATAAGTTCAAGTATCTTATAAAAAAAATGAACTTCATTCTATGACAAAAAAATACCCAACTACCAAGCTTTACAACCTAATCACATCCAAAATCCTTGTGGATGAGCAAGCGCATTTATATACATTTGCATAGTATTTTTTTCCTTTCACATTTTTCTCAATTCTGAAGTACAAAGTCTGGCCAGGCATACAAATTAGCCCCAGACATAGAACACTTCTGCTATTGTTCATCAATCCTGATCACTGTTTCCCGTTTAATTTTGATTAAAAAAACTTATATGCAAAAGCAATTCCATCCGGCTACGTTGAAAAGCAAATAATAGTAAATACTCAAATGAGAAGGAAAATGACAAGATAAGAGCTTACGGTCATCCATCTACAACGTAATGCCACATCTCGAACTGTCTTATCTTTTAACGCCTGAGCAATTTTAGCATACCGAACAATGGTGGAATCTGAGGCATATCTGCAAAAGGGTGCATAAAGGTATCAGATCAGTGTGCAACATCCATGCATTATCCACAAGAACATAGAACCAGCTAGATGGAAACATTTTGGAGTAAAATATTCTATCTAAATTGGCTGTAAATATGTCAAATAGATAAATACTGATGTGAGTTTCAACATTTTGCCTTGGTCTGACAAAGAACGTTTCTTTTCAAAATTGATGGGACATGAGAATTAATAGATTGACTATTGATAAATTGATAGTTGAATAAGGGGGCATTTCCAGCTAAACCTCAAAGCATTCATGTACTATGAAGTACGAGGAGAACAATTATGTCACAGTTGTCGTTATGTACTCATTATGTGCAAGTCTAGAATCTTTATTGTCTCCATAGTAGACTAGTAATGATATACAATTGAAATCACTTCAAAATGTTGGATGTGTGAATGCTAATTATATTGTTTACTTATCATAGGGGTATGAGGGGTAGTTTGCTCGTGTACTGTGTCGCCTAATATTCCTTATCTATATAAAGGATAGTAAGGAAAGTCTCTTTGGGCTTAGAGATGATATAATACAGAGGGATGAGTTTCCATAGAACATGTATTTTTCTTTCGTTTAGAGTTATTTGTAGTATAATCTTACGGTGGCAGGTAGACGTAGCTCCTTGCTTTCGATTTTCTAAGTTTTGTGTTATTATTGCTTACTAGTCCATAACATAAACCATAACACAAAAATCCAGGCCTTTTAATTTCCTATTTTACACAAATTAACCAAAACCCAATCGGTGGGTATACCCACCACAGATTCGCCAGTCTTTGAATACTGGAGGATCCCAATCCCATGGACCTGAATTGTACTTCAAGCTAGATTGGGTAACTGTGCTTCCATTTCATAAATTATCCTAGAAAGGGATGCGGAGGTCGAATTCCAAATTTCTTTATGCCCACAGGTGGTAAATAATCAACAGTTTAGCTAAATATCCACCCAAAATCATCATCTTTATACAAGTCCTAAAGTTGATCAATATCTACAGTAGAGCATCAGAGGAC
This sequence comes from Fraxinus platypoda, assembly GCA_903798405.1. Lineage (NCBI taxonomy): Eukaryota > Viridiplantae > Streptophyta > Magnoliopsida > Lamiales > Oleaceae > Fraxinus > Fraxinus platypoda. The sequence goes on from CAIGRT010000844.1 coordinate 5,191, forward strand.
TCAAATTCAGCACAAAAGTGTTTAGATAAAACTAGCCATAATTTGAGGCAAACTTGCAATGATAGCAAAAAATTAAAAATGGCTCGCACCTAAAAAAGTAATAAACATGTTTGCATGTAGACATAGTAATTACATACAAATATCCAGAATCAAGAAGAATGAGAGGAAGAATCGGGAGCTAACTTTGTGAGTAAATTTTCAAGGGTAGACTGTTCTTCGGCGGACCAGTCAACCGACAAGCCGGGGTTGTGGCGGAGGGCAGCCTGGGTAGATCTCACCATCGAATTCTCCTGCCCGCCGTTACTACTTGTAGCGCCACCATTCGCATTCTCCTGCCCGCCGCCGTTACTGTGGCTATTATTATCATTATTACCGTTGCTATGACCCGCTGAAGGATTCGCACTTGCAGCCATCAAAAATCTACTCCGAAATTCTGAAATTTTCTACAAATCGATTCTTTATATGGAAATTTCAGTAAAATTAGTTGAATTAATAAATATTAGTTGGGAATTTGCACAGAAAACAGCTGGAACGGACAAATTAACACAGGAATGGAGAGATTTATATAGCTATTACAGAGATTGGATAAACACGAGTTCGAGAAAATCTGTACGGAAATGGAGGTATGGATTCGGTTTCCAAATTTATATAAATTATAAGCAGCTTTCTGTGTTTTATTGAAAAAGGGGCCTCTAAGGATTAGACTTTTCTTGAAAATAATTTAGCTTCGATCGGTTTTGTAAATTAAAGGTTTCAAACATCTTGGTTCTAAATTGTAGTCGAGGTCCTTAACATATTAAACTTGCCCGAATGGGTCCTTAACTTTTTATACAATTTGAGCTTGGCTTTGCATTAAATATTTTAAACTTACTTTTAAGTTGTCAATTTTGTCAAACATAATTTTTAAAATTACTTTTTTAACTAATAAAACGTATTTTCTACTTTCTAGCCGCCAAACAAGCTCTAGCTTTGTGTTTCATTTTAGTTAATGTATTAACTACAATTGTGTATAAGTAAATGAACTAACATAAGTTGAANCTTTTTTAACTAATAAAACGTATTTCTACTTTCTAGCCGCCAAACAAGCTCTAGCTTTGTGTTTCATTTTAGTTAATGTATTAACTACAATTGTGTATAAGTAAATGAACTAACATAAGTTGAACATTTAATTGCAAATTACCAAACATTAATGGAACATTTAATTGATGAATAAGAACCGTCGAAATCAATGTTCAATCGAACACTGTGATCAGTAACGAATATGCAAAATTTACGTGTTGAGATCATGTTCAACAATTTACATCATCATACGTTTAATATGCTGAACTAGATAGTATCATACACTATTAAACAAGAAATAAGTCAAATGTTTGTTCATTGAGAAGATGAGTGTGTTTGGTAGGGATTTTTGGGGGAAGAATTGATTTTTGAATAGTGATATAATGGGAAATGTGTGGTTGAAAAAGAAGAAAAAAGTATTGATGTGATGGAAAATATTATTTTATTGAAGAATGTGTACTTTTTTAACTAATAAAACGTATTTTCTACTTTCTAGCCGCCAAACAAGCTCTAGCTTTGTGTTTCATTTTAGTTAATGTATTAACTACAATTGTGTATAAGTAAATGAACTAACATAAGTTGAACATTTAATTGCAAATTTCCAAACATTAATGGAACATTTAATTGATGAATAAGAACCGTCGAAATCAATGTTCAATCGAACACTGTGATCAATAACGAATATGCAAAATTTACGTGTTGAGATCATGTTCAACAATTTACATCGTGATACATATAATATGCTAAACTACATAGTATCATACACTATTAAACAAGAAATAAGTCAAATGTTTGTTCATTGAGAAAATATATATTAGTGTTATAAAACAAATTTCTTCCACACACTACAATCGAAAGGCAGTTAGCCCACGTTATGTGTGATAAACTTCTTCGGTGATTTTCACATCACTTCTTAAGCATTTGAAAATCTCTATGGCTGTTGAACTGACCAGACGACACCGAGTGAAGTACAAAATTTTGAGTCGTTTGCAGCCATCCCTCAAAGCTTGCAATCCTCGATCACATAGATTCCGACAACGATTCACATGAAGCCTTTTCAAGTTTTGACAGTTTAAACCAATAGATTCCCACCCGGCCACCCGAATTTCATGACATAATGCCAAGTTCCACTCCTCGAGCAATGGACACCCCTTCGAAATTGCCACAATGGTCTCATCTCCAGTAGTTCTACATAACCGAAAATTGAGCACTCTAAGATTGGCGGAAAATCCAGCACCAATTGATAACAACCCATTTCCTTGAATGCACCAGATTAGGTTAGACACACTCAAGTACTCGAGTCCACCTCCACTGACAATACCCATTATTCCTTCGGGCCCAAGCTTACACGATTCCGCTTCTAAATAAGTCAGAGTCTGAGGACATCCTAGAAAGCCAATGCCATTGACACTTTTGCAATGTGATATATTGACAGCCCTGAGCTCAGTGCATTTTTGAGAAAGAGCTCTTATACCATGATCGGAGATAAGCCCACAATACGAAAGATTCACATCTTTTAGACCAAAACAATATTTTGACAAAGTCTCCAGTCCAATATCAGTAACGTTGCACCTGTAAAGACTTAGAATTGTTAGTGAAGTACAACCACTTGCAACAAAGAATAGTCCGTGATCGGTGATCCCAAAACAACAATCTAGATGCAGACTTTGCAAATTTGAGCCATAACGTGCCAATAGAGATAACCCTGAGTCCGAGAGATCGGTGCATCCAGACAAGGACAATGACTGTAGTTGTTGGAAACGGTTCAACAACCTATGTAGATGAAATGGGGTAATTTCGGTAGAAGGCTGAGATAGAGAGGCAATGCTTAGTTGGGTAAATGCGCATTGAAACTGTAAAGACCGACGGCTTGAATTTTGAATATGAAGCCAACGACGGCAAGTTAAGCCAAATGATTCTCGGTCCAAATTAGAGTCAAACCTTTGAAAAATGAAGTATAAGCAATCATCGGGAAGTTGGGTAATGTGGGAAGGATGATCTATTGAATCACGCTCCATTTTCACAGTCTTCAGAAGGTTGTAAGGCTCGAATCTTTATCATGATCTTCTTATAGGATGAGCTAGATGAGGTAGGCGAATCGAAACCACAAAAAGCAGTTGAGTCTGCATAACCAAAGCCTATGAGAACTCCACACTTGCGGCAAAGGAGTTTAGATTTCGAACTGCAGTGGCCCCAAGATATAGGAAGACAGTTCACTTCATCAACTTGTGTAAATCGGCTGAGATCAATGGAGAGAAAGGAGATGTATCCTTTCTTAATAGATTTGCTATATTTGGATCCAATGCTAGAAGTTGCACGATTGGAAGATGCTAAGTTGAGAGGATATCCACAAGACCCACAGCTGCAATGAATGAGAAACAATGAAGTTAGTTCAACAGAAGTTACATACAATCATAAAACACTCAGATAATACGACGAACTAATCACGTGAAAGAGAAAATGGGAAAAAAGTTTCTAATTACTAAAGCAGTTCTTAAATAGGTCAATGAGCAAAACATTAATGAAGGTAATATGTGTTTTAAGAGAATAACGTGTCTTAAATTTTTGCACTTATTCCAGAATTCTTCGTTCTTTAATTTATTTTCATTGTATCTTTTTAAGGGTGAGGGTGGGGGTGGGGGTGGGGGTGGATGGAGAAGGCTGTCAAGAAGGATTAAAAGTCGTTAGGAAATTTGGTAAGGTTCAGAAGATAGTTTCCGAGTATGCAAATTATTTTTTCACGAGGTTTAAGCCTACTGCAGTATGCAAGCAAAAGAAAATATTGATCTGGTCGCTCATGAACTCAGATCCTACATAGACCGAAAAATCATAAGATTCTACTTTCTACAAGGACGCTTTCAAGACCTCAATATTAAGTTGGTTCTAACTTCATAACCATCAAAGCAATTATCCACCTATAGATTACTACTTCAACTGACTAGAACACTACCTTTCTAAATGTTTTTGCACATAAATGACAAAGAAAGACTAGTATCCACCAAATATTATTGGATTCTTTCCTATGGATGTCTTACTAAGAAGGGTAATGAATTGAATGAAATTGCCTTCCAGACTTAGATGAACATATTTTCCATTGTGCAAGAGCTGATCGACACTTTTCTAGCACGTTTATATATTGCAAATAACCACTTACTGACATAGTTTAAGCAGTTTCTCTTGAAATATTACAAGAAATTTCCCAATGTTAAGAATTTAGGATCTTCTATGGTTATCCTTAAGATTTTGAATCGGATGCTTCCATAGAATCCGATGTTCGAGCTAACATAGTTAAAGATATTAATTAAAAGTTTGGGTTGCAAACTGGATTTATCAGAACCCAATGAATCAACGGTAACTGGAGCCCTTCACATATTGAAAAGCAACTACAACCCAAGGACAAGATCACATTGATTAACAAAAAACCATCATTTCAATAAATACCATGTACACGTATAATTATTCATAAAAATAAGTTTCAAAATTGTCTAATTTCAAAAAACGCCAAAAAAAATTCCCAAATGACCCATGAAATAGAAAATTAGAAGCAGTAACCACAAAAAATCAAATGGATAAAAAATGCAGAAATTGGAATATAAATATACCTGTAGAAGACATCAGCCTGGGACATTTCTTGATAAGAACATCAAATATGATGCTGATTGGGACTCATATCATTTAGATGCGATCCATGAGACAACAAACCTCACCCAGTCTTCGTATATAATTTATTTTCAATTTGGGCGAAGCAATTGAGATTGAAATCAGGAAAAGTTGAGAGATTGACTTTTTATTTTTAAGTTTTTGTCCCTTGCACGCCTTGGTTTTGCTGCTGCGGAATGAGTCAAAAAGTAGGGGGGAGAAACTAAGGGGTCGCTAAAGTCAAGATGGGATAGGCAGTTTTAGGTTAAGTTTTGAGCAACTTATAAGAGATTTGACAATAATAAAAAAATGCGTAGTCGGCAAGAAAGTTTTGGGGGTGTTTGATAATTATAAATTATACACTTATCTGAATATTTAAAAGTTCTTATAATTAATTATGACCTAGTTTCTTGTATATTTTGTTTGTTAGAATGATGAAAATTTCACGAGAAAATTACTTAAATGAATCAAGTATCAAACTCGGGAATCAAAACGCACAAAGTTAAAAGTTATGAAGACACGAGTGCCAGCCTTGACGGCGTGCACGCGAGCCTTCATTGGGTGGAACCTTAGCGGAAGAAGCGAGAGACATGCACGACTCCTTAACAGTTAGGCGTGCATAGCCTAGTTCGGGACTTGACGTGCAGTTTTTCTTTTTTATCTAAAACTCTTTTTGTTTATCTCTTTGGACGTGATTTTAACTTAAATTCCTAAACTTATAAAATACAAATCAGTCTCATACATTAGGAGACACTTCTCGTATCATATTAAACACAATCTTACATCAAAGAGAGGCCAATTCATCATTCTTTTGGAAGAATTAAGAGACAATTGCAAGAATTCAATCGAAGATTCAATTCATCAAAAAACCATTGAAAAGATTTAAGATTTCAAGATTCATTTTCTTCTTCTCAATTTATTAATAATCCGGGTGATGATCTACAAATTAAACAAGATTTCTTGTAATTTTGCAATATTGCCTGTTTGGTACAAATTAAAATTCAATTAAAATTGAAAATATAGCCGTTATTGGGCCTCACTCGTCTAATAAAAGTCAATAATAACGGTTAGTTTTTCAATTTTAATCCGATTTTAATCTCTACCAAACGGGCTATAGATTTCCAATTATTAAGATTTAGATGAACCCTTGTTATGATATTTTTAATATAATTTCAATATTTTGACACATAATACTTATGATTTCTAGGATGATTGTTATTTTGTTTAAATGCTTTTCAATTACTTGATTACTAATTGGATTGATTTGTGAGTTTTATTGTTATCGAGAGAAACAATATGATATATTGCACATATAACAAGCATTGTGAGATCTTATAGGGGATAGAGATATGCATCTATATTTTTACATGATTTTCAATAGATGTTCTAGTATTTTTAATGTATGCTTTCATGTTC
>CAIGRT010000847.1:0-10722 GCA_903798405.1 Fraxinus platypoda
GCGTAACACTTTGGGCGTAATCATTCATCAACACATGAACACTATAGGCTTGGAAGTATGGCTATAATTTTCGAAATGCACTATCAAGGAAAGGGCGAGCTTCTCCATGTCTGGGTAGCAAGCCTCTACCGGTAGCAAAAACTTGCTTATGTAGTAAATGGGCAGTTGGTGTATTTTTCTTCCCGTATAAGAAAGGAACTGACAGCCTCGTCTGATATAGCCAAATAGAGGAGCAAAGGGTCGCCTACCTTGGGTTCAGATGGTGAGAAGGTCTATCCAAGGTGACTTTCAGCGCCGGAATGCCTCCTCACACTCCTATGTCCATTGGAACATCTTTTCCCTTTTAAGAATCTTAGAGAATGGAAGAAACTTATCTGTGGCCTTGGAGATAAAACGATTGAGTGCTGCCACATTGCCAGTGAGTTTTTACAACTCCTTAGGCTTCTGTGGTGATCTCATTTCGATCAGAGCCTTGATTTTATCTAGATTCACCTTAATTCCTCTTTGATTGACAATGTACCCAAGGAATTTATCGGAAACTACACCCAATGCACATTTGAGTATATTTAGACTCATCATATATCTTCTTAAAATTTGGAATACAGTATCCAAGTGCTTTACATGATCTTTCGTTTGGAGGCTTTTTACCAACATATCTAGTCCACGTAGACTTCTACTATTCTGCCAATATGGTCGGTGAACATCTTGTTAACCAATCTTTGGTAGGTGGCTCCAACATTTTTCAGTCCGAATGGCATCACCTATAACAATACGGCTCCCTATCTATGACAAAAGAGGTATTGTCCTCATCCGCCGAGTGCATAGGAATTTGGTTATAACCTGAATAAGAGTCCATGAAATTGAGTAGTTCATGTCCTGATGTCGAATCTACTAGCTGAGTATCTGAAGAAGTGGAAAACTATCCTTTGCACAAGCCTGATTGAGGTTGGAGAAGTCGATGCACACTCTCCATTTGACATTGTGTTTCTTTAGCAATACTGGATTGGATATCCACTTCGGATAGGTGGCCTTCCTAATGAAACAATTGCTGATTAATTTCTCAACTTTCTCCTTCAAAGCTTCATACCTCTCCTTATTGAATGCTCTTCTCTTTTGCCTAGCAGCTGACCTTCGGGTCTATTTCTATCATATCCCCTTGTTTCCATGCGAAGATGTCTGAGTTCTTGCATAAAAATTTCTTCAACTCCTCATTTGTTTCTTCTTACAAATCCTTCCCTACTCGCAGAGTTTTAGTAGAGTCTTGAAAGTCCACAGGAAAAATCTCCAGCTCCTCTGTTGGTCCTGTTTGTGGCTTTCACTAAACTATTCGAGGGTCCAACTCGTCCCTTCAAGAACGCCTATTCCAAAAGCTTCTGCAACCTCAACATCTTTCCCTTGTACAAGGGGTTTGCCCTTCTTCAGGGGCGTCGATCATTTCGATGTCAAAAAACACAACATTAACTCCCTAGAAAGTTGAGGCAACATTCTCTTGACCCCATCTGATCACCCCAAATAGTAGCTATACCCCACTCGATAGGGAACTTCATACACAAGTGATGGATGGAAGTCACAGCCCACAACTCCTCTAAAGCCAGCCTTCCTAATACCCACGTTATGCAGAACGGTGGTCGACCACCGAAAATTCCACGAAGTGATGAGCTACTAAAGGTGGCGTCCTATTTCGACAGCTAGGGTGATCCTTCCTCTTGGAACTATGCTATCTCCAGTAAATCCATATAAGAAAGCAGTCATAGGAGTAGGTTCGTGATCTACCAGCATCTTATCGTAAGCAGAGCCAACAAAATATTCACCAAACTACCGTTGTCTACAAGCATGCACTTCAGTTCGTTTCGAGCCACCACAACTCTTACCACCAACGAGTCACGCTGAGGATGCCTGCCGCATCTTCTTGAGTGAATGTATTGGTCTCTACAGGTCTCACCCTTTGGGACTGGTTCACTATATAGCTAGCCATGGGTGGTTCTTTAGCCTCCCTAGTATAATTTCTTTGTGTGTTTCGGGGATTCGCCTCCTACGTGTGGTCCTCCGATAATCGTGTCAATTGTTTAATTGGTCAAATAATTAAAAGAATAAAAGATTGGTTTACCATCTTTTCCAAGTTTGTTTGCTTGATTCAAACCTAGATTAAGGTTTGTTTACTCCTACAAACTATTTGCCTCTGAAAGCCTTCAAACATTTATCCCAGTGGCGGCAAATATCGTTTGAAGACAGCGATTCATAATTGCATTCAAACATTCCATTTGGTGGATTCTTGTTGCTGGTTTTTATTGTTCTTCATCAACTTTGTACAACAAACTCAAAAGATATCATTATTATGGAGAATAAGACAACCATGGCTACGATAAAAACGATGAATCAAGACCTTGTGAGGCTTGATAGATTTACGGGTCGAACTTTACAAGATGGAAGGACATGTTGAAGTTTCATTTCACAACTCTTTGAAGATCTTCTACATATTGGATCCAAAATTGAAACCATTGTTGAAACCAAACAAGGACGGGAAGGAAGAAGATATACGAAGATGAGTTGATATGTAAAGGACACATTGTGAATGCTCTCTCCAATCGCCTTTGTGACCTCTATACAAACAACACATCGGTAATGGAGATATGGGAATCGTTGGAAAACAAATACAAGGCCAAGAAGGAAGGAACCAAAATTTTTAAGATTTCTAAGTATTTCAATTTCAAATTGTTGGATAACTTGCCTTTGTTTGGACAAGTCCACGAGTTGCAAGTTATTGTCAATAAAATGAAAGCCGTGAAGATTGATCTTCCAAAACCTTCCAAGTTGGTGCAATCATTGCAAAAGTGCCATCTTCATGGAAGATTTAAAGGAAGAAAATTCTTCACAGTTCCCAATATTATTCTTTGGAAGAGATTCAAAATATCTTCACATTGAGGAAGAGTCAAGGGCACGAGATGAGAACAGACATTCTCATGAGGGCACTTCCAAAATCTATGTCGTGGATCAATCAAACAAATACAACAAGGATTCCAAGAAAATGAAATCCTCAAACTCCAATAAAGACAACAAAGATAACAAGAACAAGAAGAAATTTAAAATTTCTTGTTATATGTGTGGCAAACTCGAACATTATGATCACGATTACAAACATCGCAAACAACCAAGGAAAGAAGGCAAAGTAAACTCCAACATCATTGCTACCGTGAGCATTGTGAATTAGGTCAAAGGAAAGGTTCAGTGATGCTAGTATGACACTTGTGCCACCATATATGTGTGCTATGATAGATTCCTTTTCAAAATTTGTCAAGAGTTGGATGATGAATATATTCTAATGGGGAATGAAATTTAATCAAAGTTTGTTATCAAAGAAAACATGGACTTACAATTCACATCCCAAAAAAAAGATTGATAAATATTTTACATGTATCGAATATAATAACAAACATTGTAAGTGGTGATTTGTTCGGGAATCGAGAATTAAGTCAACGTATGAGTCGGGAATTAAGTCCACATATGAGTACGAAAACTTGTACTTTCCCGAAATGGTGTTGATAGAGATCAAGATAGGATTACATATATGGAGTCATAGTTTAAATAGAAGTTTTAAATTGATTTTAATTATAATTATATTAGATAAGATTTGTTTTGATATTTTGATATAATTATAGTTTATTAGGAGTTTGTTTCCTTTTTAACTTATTAGTTTATTTGCTATATAGATAGAGGGGCTCATTTAATGTAATAGACAACATGATTATATGAATAAATATTGATTTTACTCTTGTCATCAATTCTTCTCTTCTTCGCACCCATTTTTCTTCTAGCTTCTAATTGTTCATTAACAAGTTATACGCATCCTACGTGAATATCTAAACCTAGGAATCCAATTGTTGACAAATGGAAAAAAAAACTTCTTCGACCTTCATTGTGTTTTAATGAACTCCTATCTTGAACATACTAAGGTTATACTTTCACAACTGGATCAATCACCTGTTCGACACTTGTCACGGCTTTGGTCTCCAATGAGCTATTAAAACATCTAGATTTTGCTATACAAGTTGCAGTTTCTTCTTGCCTTAGTGAAATATTTCATACCACAGCACTAGGTACCATTTATAGTGATGAGACAATGCATGATATCTTTCCATTGATGGCACATCCACCAACTTTATGCTAAAGGAGTTAAGATACTGGAGACTATGTCTAATGTAAGATACTGCATCATCATGTTGGATCTAAACTGTGAGCATATGATAATAGACATGTTCCAACATTTTATTTTAGCCCCTAAGAGATACCAATCTAGGGAATATCTTCACATCTATTGAGACAATTATGACCCTCATATTGGAAGAGAGTGATAATATCTCACTAGACTTGATGACCCTTCTTTTGGATAATGTGAAAAAGAAAAATAAGGAGATGTTTCCAATTGCATTTAATGTAATGGAAAGACTTTTTGAGAACTATGTTGACACAATCAAATCATATTTGTCACAATCTATAAAAGCTATAGGGGTTTGTTTAGATGATTATAATGCAACTTCCCTTGGCATAGAAGTTGAGAGTCCAGAATAGTGTATTGTGTCCCCAGTCATGATCACACATGTAGTCAATACACTTAACACTAACATAATTGAGGAATTACCTATAATATTACCACCAAAGCCAAGCATTCCATATGTCCTAGATCTCATGCCTTCTCGTTTGCATGACTTTCATGTTGACTTTGTTTTAGTTTTACCGCAACTGCATAATACTCCTCGGGTTGTCACATTATTTTCGAAGGCTATTACTCGATTGCATACTTTTCCTATAGACATTAGATTGTTGCCTACTAATTATCGACATACTGTGTTAGATCGTCCTTTTATTGTCAATGTCCCTAAATTCCATGCTAGGCTAAAAAGAAAAATTATTATCATTCATGAAATTTTTAGATTGTTTTTGAAGTGCAATATATTATAGGAGACTCTAACGATGATTATTATTCTTTGTTGTGTGTTTCTTTGACTCGATTCCTAAATAGGTTAAGAAAAGATTTTTGAACATTCATATAAAGAAAATCAATTTGACTGGTTATCACACCTAAATGAAAGTTATATTTTCGATATAGAAGGATTGTTTCCTTACTGGGGCTCATTCGAGCCTTCGATGTTGCAATCATTTTTTTCTACATGTCAATTTATAATACTAGTTCCTTGTGCTCCTCGTTATGCGCAACATGTTGAAGATTTTATGGATGAGTTGCAAAAGAATTTTCCTTTTGGAATTCTACGTCGCTATTTGATTAGAGGCAAAGATCATCCCCCTTGGTCAAATCATATTGTTGAGGATGATTTGTAGTTTCAGTTGTCATCGAGTGATGAATTCAAATATTTGGTTCATAGGAAAGATCACCCTCCTTGGTATAAGTTCAGCAAGATGATGTTATCCAAAGTTTAGTTCAGACAATTGATCAAGACAAAAGATCCTCTTTGGCTATGAAGCTTCGGTCTAACTCGTTGGAGTCGAGTTCTCTCAGTCGGGGAGAAATTATGGAGATAGATAGGAATAAATATATAGAGTTATAGTTTAAATAGAAGTTTTAAATTGAGTTTAATTCTTATTAGATTTGGATAAGATTTGTTTTGGTATTTTGATATAATTATAGTTTATTAAGAGTTTGTTTCTATTTTAATTTCTTTGTTTATTTGCTCTATAAATAGAGGGGCACATTCAATGTAATAGACAACCTCGTTATATGAATAAACATTGATTTTCCTCTTACCCTCAATTGATCTCTTCTTCGAACCAATTTCTCTTCTGGTTCCTAATTGTTTGTTAACAAAGTATGCGCCTCCTTCGCCAGGTGTATTTGTTGGAAAAAACTATTCTAGTGATGGAATAGTCAAATTTTGTAGTAATGACAATGATAATAATAAAACTACAAATTTAAATTAGGTTGTTGAGTCTATTTCTTTATGGTATGATAGACTAGGACATGTTGACTTTTCTACTTTAAAAAGAATAATAAAAATCGAAATGATTTCATATGAAAACATAGAACATAATAAATATGAATTATGCGTTTAAGTCTAAAATAATTAAAAAAACATTTTCAAAGTATTAAAAGGACATCTAATTTATTAGATTTAATTCATTTCGACATATGTGAATTAAATGAAATGTTAACTATAGGAGATAATAGTTATTTCATAACATTCATAGATGATCATTCTAGGTTTTGCTATATTTATCTGATGAAACATAAGGATGAAGCCTTTGCATGTTTATGACATACAAAACTGAAGTAGAAAATCAATTAAGGACCCTACTACAAGTATAGGGGCCTGATTTACAGGCCTGCCAGGTTAGATACAAGGGGAGGTGGGGCCACAGTTTTTTTAAAGGCAGAATTGGGGCCCAGCTCTGCAGTGAGTGGCCTGTAAAGGCCCTGTGAAAATCAGCCCGGTACTTGGGGCATTACCCATCAATTAAATAGAAAGATTAAAAACCTTAGAAATGATAGGGGGATGTGAGTACTTTTCTAATGAATTTAATCTTTTTTGTGAACGACATGATATAATAACATCAATGTAGTGTACCTTAAGGCAAAAGAGCTCGAAAGGAGAAAGTGCTAAGATCGGACGAATTTAACTCTCCACTTATTTCTTTCTATTTAGTTGAGGGAAATGAGATGAGCCGTATGTTCTTCAAGTAGAAATCGATCCTAAAACTTATCAAGAAGCGATGTCATCTAAAGATGGCTTTTTTTGGAAAGATGTTGTAAGTGATGAAATTGATTCAATAATATCAAACGATACTTTGGAATTAGTGGATTTACCATCTGGATCAAAATCTATAGGTAATAAATAGGTATTTAGGAGAAAGTACAATACAGATGGTATTCTAAATACCTTTAAAGTTAGGTTGGTGGCTAAAGGCTATCGACAAAAAGAATGAATAGATTACTTTGACACGTATGCACCAGTGGCACGAAAAACATCAATTAGGAATTTATTCGGTTTAGCTTCTATCCGCGATTTGCATATACATCAAGTTGATGTTAAGAAAGTATTCTTAAATAAATATCTCGATGAGGAGGTTTATATAGAACAACCGGAAGGTTTTTCTCTACCCGAAAATAAGAATAAAGTATGCAAATTAATAAAATCTTTATATGGATTAAAACAAGTACCAAAGAAATGGCACAAAAAGTTTGACTTAGCAATAATGTCTTTTGGATTTAAACATAATATTGTTGATATCTATTCAAAAGTATATTATAATTATATTGTACTAATTTGCTTATACGTGGATGACATGTTAATTGTAAATAATCAAATGCAAGGTATAAAGGAAACAAAGATGTTTCTATCTTCCATATTCAAAATGAAAGATCTTGATCAAGTGGATACAATACTAGGTATTAAAGTCTCCAAAACTAGTGGGGTTTATATAATGAGCCAATCACATTATGTTGAAAATGTGATATGTTCAAACACTTGAACATTAAAGAGACTAATAGCACAACTTGAGTATGCAAGTACTATAGGAAGTCTAATGTATATTGTGGAATGTACAAGACTCGACATAACATTTGCAATTAGTAAACTTAGTAAATTTACTAGTAATCCAAATGAAAAACATTGGGAGGTTATCGAGAGGGTTCATGATTTTTTGAAGAAAACCCAGGATCTAAGTCTCCAATATTCTAAATTTTCAGCAATCCTAGAAGGATTTACCGATACTAGTTGGATATCTAGTGTAGGTGAGAATAAATCCACCTCAAATTGGGTGTTTACTCTTGGAGGAGGTGGGATTTCTTGGAAATCTAAAAACCAAACGTATATTACTCACTCAACTATGGAATTCAAATTTGTGGCATTGGCTGAAATCGAAAAAGAAGCTGAATGACTGATGAATTTAATGTATGAAATTCCATTGGGGTGAATAATTCTTCGATATCTATCTTGTGTGATAGTCAAGCCACTTTAGCTAGAGAATACAATGAAGTGTATAATGATGAGTCTAAGACATGATTATGTGAGGAAATTAATCAAAGATGGAATAATTTCACTTACTTATTTGAAGTCAAATGAGAATTTGGCTGATCCATTCATTAAACCCCTCACAAAGGAATTAGAACGAATAACAATAAGTAAGATGGGGTTAAAACTCCATAATAAAATCCACCAATGACAACAACCCTACTTGACTATACTAACAAGTATACTTTGAGTTCAAAGGATAACAATAAGTCATTGGATAAGTGGATGGATTCATCACTTAATTATTCTTTTAAACCATATCCTAGGTTATAAGTGTTTGTTGTCACGAATAGGAAGGTTGAGTTTTTTATAACTCTTAATAAAGTTCAAATCGGTGAATCAAGTATTTCTAAAAGTAATAAAGATACTGCAAGAGTTTTACCTATATAAACTTCAAGGCGGTGTTGCATCAATAGAGAGTTGGAGTTTCTCTATTAAAAGTTTAGGAATAGGAGAAGCTCAGAGCCATAAGAGCGCTAAACGAGATTGTGTAGAACTTGGAACACATGATGTTTATGTGTGTGATTTCACCAGTATCATCACAATGAATAATAGGTTCAAAACTTTCATACTACCTGGGATTTCAATGCTATTTTTTAAGATCTACTTTTTAAGATTTATACTAAGGTTAGATTCAAATCAAAAGATATCCATACTTTATGCGTAAGTGTTGTTAAACTTGAGTTTGAACTCATTATATATCTGAACAAGTGGGGGATTCTAAATATATTGTTCAAATTATAGTGAGGTGTATTTGGAAGTGAACAATTACATGATCAACCATGTGTGAAAACAATTGGAGAAAAAATAACCAAAAAAAAAAATTAAGGCTGGGCGATCGGCCACATGAATACCCGACTTCAGGAAAACAAACCCAAGAGATTTTGAGTGAACTGGGTGATCGCCCAGATTTGTACTATGTCATCTCCCAGTACAAAATTTTGCACATTGAATTTTTGAATTCTGGTGTCGCTTTGAATGTCCTCACACTCTTTTGGCTTGATTTTGGCACCATTTTGTGCATGAAAGTTGTAATACTTTATATAGGGATGGTTTTCACGTTGAAAATAAAAATAAAAATCCAAAACATCGAATTCATTCACACTATTACAAAATCAAAAATCAAACTCATTTTCTATATTTGATCTCAAAAGTTCCTTTTCCAAGTTTGTTTGCTTGATACAAACTTGGATTAATGTTTGTTTACTCCTACAAACTATTTTCCTCGAAAGCCTTCAAGCACTCAACCCAGTGGCTGCAAATATCATTTGAGGATCGATTCATAATTGTTGGTGGATTCTTGCTGGTTATTATTGTTCTTCATCAACTTCGTACATAAGGTTCATGTCAATTAGATACATGTTTCCCAAACACACATTAGTCACCTAAGAATGGCTCTCCTCAATCCAGATTGGGAAGAAAAAATTCACAAGAAGCAAATTGCTGAGAGTTGTCCAGACATACCTATGAAAACTAAATCAAGCGAAATGATAATTCGATGCAATTTTCCACCTGCGAGGGTAATGTTCCAGTACTGGACATACATTAAATGCCCAAGTGTCTGTTTTACAACTTGTACCATACTCTTGTGGGTCAAAAGCTGCTCTAACATTATTGATTGCCTCCATCTGGATAGAATTAAATGCCCCGAGAATATGAACATCAGCATTTATATGATTATTAATTCATTATTTACAGGATTATTAACTACAATCAAAAAGAGGATTGTGAATTTTCATCAACAAACTAGTGATCAAGAAATACCTTTTATCAGTTGCATATTTACATTTGATGTAAATTTCACTATTCAAATCTGCATGGAACAAGTCACCTCAGTGTTCCTAAAGTAAAATTAATTCGTAACAGTCGTATTATGTCTAGTAGCCAATGCAACCAATGCATAACTAATGATTTGTTTTGTAGTCAAATTGCGAGCATAATGGATTACCAATCATCATTACTAATGGAAAAAGTTGAAAGCAATGTTGACTTCAACTCCCCGATATCCTTGAGTAATTTCTCATTCTCGATGTTCCCACTCTGAATCTCAACATGCAAAGCTGCAAAACAGAGCAACACAAATTATTGCACTGTCTCAATATCTCCACAATTCATGAACAAGTAAAATAAAGAGACACAATATCCCCGGATCACTACAAGCATAAGGTGGAAAATTTTAGATAATCTTTCTGTTGAAGTTGAATAGGGCATTCGCACATTCAGCTAAAACAAGAGGTGAATTTCTAGCATACTTATTCCTTGACAATCCTCGCGAATATGGAGAACTCTTCACTACTTGCACAAACTTCAATAGATTCTTCTTTGTTGACACTAGAAGCATGTTTCAGAAGTGTTTATAAAGGGAATTAATTATAAACAGATAAAATGAGTGATAAATAAGCTTGCAGTACTTGTGAGTCCCTCGAAATATGTGAATATAAAGTGACTTGAATATTTATAAACATAAGCCAAATATAGGCTAAAGCTTTTTTCTATTTTTTAAATTAAAAAAATATAATAGAACTTCGGGAAAAAAAAAAAAAAAGAATAACTTAGCTGTTAAGTAGTCACAGTTTTTCCTTAGTGTTCCATCGAATGAAATATGCTACTTGTACATAATGTTGTGTCCATAACGGTGACCACCCCCTCACATGAAGAGGGATCCACTTTGGATATATTATATTTTATTCGAAGTGGGGTC
>CAIGRT010000869.1:0-10421 GCA_903798405.1 Fraxinus platypoda
TGTGGTTGAAAAAGAAGAAAAAAGTATTGATGTGATGGAAAATATTTTTTTATTGAAGAATGTGTGGTTGAAAATGAGAATTGATTTACTGTAGAAAATGAGAATCTGTACCAAACAGGCTCTATATATATACATATACATATGTGTGTGTGTGGAGCGTGTTTTTCTTTCAAATTTTATTTGATCTAATAAGGCAGGATTACGAGGTGCAAGTGATTCATCTTGTTTAAATTAATTTTTTCATGTTGTTAACTTATTATGCTAATGAAAGTTAAAAATATGATATGATAAGATATGTTATGGTCATCCGGTACCAAAGATATGATATTTATTGAGCTCTTACCGATTTCTAAAGATATTAGGCGGTATGATATTTTTGACACGTGTTTAAATCTTTTATTCGGTATTGCACCATTATTTCTTATCATATTGAATATTCTCATGTACTCACCATTTTCCCATACTCATCACAAGTTAGAATGAGTTGTTGGTTGACAAGCGATGATGTGCAGTCGTGGGCCAGGATTAATGAGACTCGGTAAATTAATCCGGTGTAATAAGACAATTTTTTATTATTTCTATCATAAGAATATTTTTTTATGAATTTCGAACATGATTTTATTTGGCTATGTATTTTCGTATGTTGACTTGATGGCGGCGGTATTAATTATGAAGTTTGCTTATTTATCGCCATTTGTGGTAAATAATNGGCGGTATTAATTATGAAGTTTGCTTATTTATCGCCATTTGTGGTAAATAATATTTATCTTTTGAGGCTGACATGACAATGCTTATGTTTCCTACTTTTAAATATTGCTTGCTAGTTAATCTTCATGTACTTACTGT
Organism: Fraxinus platypoda; assembly: GCA_903798405.1. Taxonomy (NCBI): domain Eukaryota; kingdom Viridiplantae; phylum Streptophyta; class Magnoliopsida; order Lamiales; family Oleaceae; genus Fraxinus; species Fraxinus platypoda. Next base: position 847 of record CAIGRT010000869.1, read on the forward strand.
TCAAGGGATCAAATTAGCTCTGAGTCTGAGTTGTATGTCAGTTAGGTGATAAATAAATTAATTAAAGAATAGGGGAAATTACTAATCAATTTTGTGTAAAATATTCATCCATAAATTCATAAATAATTAAATTATTAAGAATTTTTTTGGTAGCGACTTGAATTTATAAAATTTGGGTGTTTACATAACACATCTTTAGCTATTTGAAGGACAATCTTGTATTTATTTGCATTCAATTTCCACTGAAGTAATATGTCGAAATGTTCATTGGTCAAATTTTCAAAACTATCATTTAAGTAACCCATCAAATAATTTTAGCAATTAACAATAAATTTAGAAACTAAGTTAAAATGTAAAAAATTAATTGAGTGACTTGAACATGAAATTGTGATGCAAATAAACAAAAAATGCCGTCACCTAAAATTTAAGGGAGCCCGACAATAGTTAGAACAAAACAACATAACTACCAATAACAATATAGCAAATAATTACCCAAAAAAAAAAAAAAAGAGAATTGGATAAACTGAGTTGAAAATTTAGGCAAAATTCAAGAAAATTATTAATAGATGGAAATAAAATGTGAAAGTTTGAATTAAAATCTAAATTTAATCGTCTACTCAATTGTAATGGAGGGTCAACGAATATGTTTAGCAGCAGTTGTTCAACACTTTACCCAATTTGAGAGTTTTTACATTCATAGTTGCGATGATTGTATTTGATATGATTTAATAAATTAATTGAGATGTATAATTGTTTATTTGGGTATTGAGATTAATTGAATTATGTCTAATATGAATATATCTTTTTAATTGGAATGTGTTTAGTTTTAATTGGGTTGGATAAAATTTATACTAATTTATTTATATGTTTTTTTTTTTTTTTTTGTTTAAAAGGTTTGGCGGCTAAACCAAATCATTTCGAAGCGGTTTGGTTCGGTTCAAAATCAAAACGTTGACGAATCCACATGAAACCAAACCAATGGTTTCAAAAAAGTGATTTCGATTCGGTTTAACGATTTCATTGTTCAGCCATTGTATTTGATAATGGTATGTATGATATCCTCTCTATATTGAATAGAAACAGACAAGATAACCAATAAATATTTAGTGTTTCTCTTCTTTCAATTCGTTTAGACATGTCTATTAGGGGTTGTACTGCTATTTATATACTTGCCATCTGCTTCCAATGGATATCCTAGTTCGATTGCCACCATTTGCAACTCATCAGCCAATGCTCTTGCTATACTAGAAGCATTCTAGAGCAAATTCCAACTTTTGGGATCCACATGAGGGGTATCTAACAATGTGAGACGCCATTCTTCTTTCGGAAGAGTGAGAATCGAGGGGTAGTGTCGACATTGATTATAGGTTCAGTAGGCGATCGCCTAAGGTCCGATTTGACGAGGGCAAAAAAATTCATTATATATTATAATTATAAATAATAAAGAAAATTTCCTTTTAAAAAAAGTTTTACATTCTTACAATTTTCTATATGGCATATTTTTGTATAAAAATTATATATAATAAATTTAATTCAAATGTTGAGACCCATCAAATCTTTATCCATCAATAAATTAATATAATATATTACCGGTGTTTAACATAAGATGAGCACCGATAATCATTAGATTCTTCCTCTTAGTTATAATATTTGTAACAAAGACTGCTTTGATCTTATATTGACATAATCAATAGACGAAATTGTTCAGAATTACTTTAGGTTATGATAACAAAAGTTTCGAGCTCATAAGATTATGCACATTTATAAGGTAAGAGATATGTGGTCCAAGTGGGAGATTGTTGGGTTTTAATTTGTCATGTGGGTCTATATATATAGGGTTATGATCCTAGTTCACACGTGACTTATTGTTCTTTGTGCCATCCTTTCAATACAAGAATAACAAGAGAAAGCGTATCAAGAACCCCGCAAACCTTCTAATCAAGAATACGCAATTCAAGATCCAGAATCTATATCCAATAATTTCATTTTCAATGGATCAATTTATGTTCCGCACTCATTAATTATCTTAATGATTTGACATGAATGATCTAAGCAATAAATTAATTTTTTTTCGCTATTTCAAGATTAAAAATGGTGTCATATCTAACATGTTTCCCTCAATTTCTCCAAACCAATATCAACTACTCTCATAACAATATATGTAGATAGTTTTCGTCATACTTTTGATCCTGGAGTTAGTAAACAATTTGCTTTTCAAATTCCAACTTTTTAAAAGTTTATATAGTCCGTGTTTGACTACCATTATTTTTAAAAAACAAAGTTTTGAATAGTATTTTTTAGAAGAATGTGTGATTAAAAAACACAAAAAATTTTTAGGTTTATGTGCGGAATATTTTATTATGTGAATGTGCAGTTAATGAATATGTAGAAATTGTTGTCAAACGGAGGCATATCATATCTTCCCATAGAAGTTGGAATATCATTTACCTAAACTTCTTCCACATTTTCCTTTTACATAAAGACCGTGTTTGGTTACATTTAAAAGAAATTAAATTCAACTTAATTAATTCTATGTTTGTCAACCATTATTTGGGTAAAATGGAATTTTGAATAATGATTTTTTGAAAAATGCGTGGTTAAAAAGTCAGTGATTAAAAATGAGTATGTAGAAAAAAATTTCAAATAATGATTGTCTAACAGGGCTAAATAGCATAACGGAGAATTTATAAAAATGTCTAATTTCATGCTTGTCAATTAAAAAGTGTATAATTTTGATAACTCTTGCGAAAAATGATCAAATTTGATACCAAATTGTCTATTATACTCTTAATAAAAAATGAAGCATTTTTTTTTTCAATTTGTCACGAATTTTGAGAAGAACAAGTAGTTCAATGAGAAGCTAAATTAATGCTAGCTAATACCTACTGGATTCATTTGCTTTCATTAACTATTAGATATTGACCAATAATTTTGAGAAAAAATGAAAAAAATGAAGTAGAAAAGCCATTAACATTAAAAAATAACCATATGCTTCCAATTCGTAAGAAAATCATATAATTTCATTTCGAAAAATTTAATCGCATTGTGAGTTGATTAAGCTTTCCAAAATTCTCGGTAAAATGTAATTTTTCTTTGAAATCTTGTTTTTGTTAATAAATTGTGTTTAATAGTTATTGTTCTTGACATTTCATGATATTCTCAATATTTTAAAAGTTATTATCGATATTTGAATCCTATTTATCTTAACTCTTCATTTGTCTAGAATGAGATTTCGTTCTGAATATAAGAGTTTTCTACATTTCATAAAACTCTTGACATTTTAAGTGTAGTTCTCGATATTTCATAAATATTTTTTTACATTTTTTTGCAATTTTCTCTGACATAATTTTGAAAGTCAATATTGGGAAAAAAGGCTTATCATTTTTATGAAAAGAAAAAGTAACTTTCGAAAGGTCAACTTTCAATGCCCAAAAATCTAGGGTTTTTTATAGTGTAACGGCGGCTTAAATAAGCATGCAATTGGTAACTGCCACTCTGTCTTCGCTTCTTCACTTTGTTATCAAGAATCAGTGAAACTCATCGGTCTTTCAGTGTAACACATACAAAGGCTCGTTTGTTCCCTCAGTTTCTTGCTAGAAAAAAAATGTCTGTAATTCATCAGAGCCTTTCAACTTCAGTTTCCTCATCATTTTCAACGTTTCTGCGCCACAACAATCTCAAAAGCATCAAGTGCCTCTTCTTTTCATGATGGTTTTTTTTTTCCCGATTTAGTGGAGGCATTTGTTTGTAATTTTACTGTGTTCTTGTGCAGGTCGAGTAATGTTTCAATTCCAGGGAGAATCAACGTGGTTATCGAATGTGTTGCCACGCCCTCAGCTGAAATAACTGGTATTGATTTGACAATTTTTTGTGCCCATGTAATTTAAATGTAATTTGGGGGTTTTTTTTTCACCTGGGTTGTGCCCTGTTTTTTAAGTTGTAGAAGTGAGTAATGGTTATTCCTGTAATTTTCATCGTATGCCTAATAGTTCATGCATTTGTATCAATTGCTTCATTTTTCAATATGATTTCGTATTTTTTTCACCTGGGCTGTGTTCTGTTTGTTATTCAGTTGAAGCGGGAAATGGTTATTCCGGGAACTTCGGCGCAGTGCCTAAAGTTTCATGCATTTGTATCACTTGTTTCAGTTTTACGTATATATTAGGAGAATTATGTGAGGAGATGTTCAGGCAGAGCTTCACTTTTCATGGCCCTAATGTTAAATTCATCTCCCCGCATTCTGGGGTTACACCCAAGTTTCTTATTTTTAAAGTCTTTTTGAGAACATACATATTTACCTACGTATGTATATCTGTATGTTTGGTAATGTTAAATTAATATATATGTATATGCTTATTTGTGACCTGACATTTGATGACACTGAACTTTGGGATGCGTTTTATTTAAGCTTACAAGACAAAGGTCTCCCGCAATGAAAACATGGGAAAACTTCAAGCTGGCTACCTTTTTCCAGAGGTCTGTTTTTGAGCTCTCTTTTTCTTCTAAATATATGTTTATTAAGCCATCAGTTAAATAGAGTTCAAAACTTTGCTAGCATTGATTCTGAATGCTGTATGTGACATGATTCATGTGATGCTCCTTGTTGTAGAATGAGTCATTTCAATTGTAGTGCTGACCTTATTATTCTTTATGATATATACTTGAATTACTGAGTATATTTCTTGTATCTTTATGCACTACAGAATATACTTACATGCAGTTCTATAGAATACACGTACATGCAAAATGCTTATCCTGTGTCTTTTTTGTATGTTTTTTCTTCTAAACGAAATTATCTTCTCTTAAAAACTAGGATGTTGTTTGTTTCCATAAGTGCATTGCAGTGTGGGGTTCTTCCAATCAATTAGAAATGGCAGTAATATTGATGCAATTTTGGCCCCAATGTGCAATTATAGTAGTTTCCATCACATGATGATGGCACTTCTATATTGATTCCTTTTTTTGCTATTTGTTAATGTCCAACCTCTTTTTCTGCTTTAAGGCAAAAAAAGTGAAAACTACTAGTGTTTCTCTTTGGTTAGATAGCAAGACGGAGGACTGCCCACATGTTGAAATATCCTGATGCTCAAGTCATAAGCCTGGGAATTGGTGACACTACTGAGCCTATTCCAGAAGTTATTACATCTTCCATGGCAAAGGTACTACTATCAGTGACGGTTCTGAACTTTCCCGGTATTGTAAAGAATTTTTTAAATTGAAGTCTTCTAATTTATCTGTTACTTGATACATTTATGTTTCCAACACCAAATTTATTGGAAACAATTTCTTGTAGTTCTAATGTATTTATTAAGATTTTCTTACAAAATACTGTCTATATATTTCTGTTGTTTAGCTCGTTTACAACCAGTAATTCATTTTTATGACATTTATCGTCAGAGATCATATGCATTGTCAACAGTAGAGGGATACTCTGGTTATGGAGCTGAACAAGGTGAAAAAGTATGTGATGCCCTTCATTTGTTGTTGATTTTTCTCATATTTGTGCTTGTCTTTCATGAAGAATTTGGATATTTATGTTCATTGTCTGATATATTTTTCCTTCCTCTTCTTCCAGCTTTTCTGACTTTTCTTCTGTGTGTTATTCACTGGTTGAGAATTGTCTTATTGTAAATGAAATTTCAATGTTGTCATCTCATTGATAACAAATGGTAATGATAGCACCTGTTGATTTGTCCAGCAATTGAGAGCTGCCATTGCTAAAACCTACTATGAAAACCTCGGCATAGAAGAAGATGATGTATTTGTGTCAGATGGTGCAAAAAGTGACATATCTCGCCTTCAAGTATGAATATTTTTCTTGTCTCATATAATTGTAATGTGCTAATTGATAGATTTTTACTTAGAATTTAATAGCACCACAAATGTTGCCTTCTTTCTGCTGTACAGAATCGAGTCACAGTTTTTACACTTTCTCCTCTCTTTGCAGGTACTTTTTGGATCCAAAGTGACAATGGCTGTGCAAGACCCATCATACCCAGTAAATATATAATGTTTATATTTGGTCAAATCAAAGTAAACTGTCCATAAATCTGTCATGAAGTTTGCATTTGCTCTCTCTCATCTCTCAGGCTGTCACAATATGCAGTGTTAAAATGTAAAGCTAGTTTACATTGACGATGATTTCTTCCAAGTAGATCCACCCAACCGTTTTTGTAGCTTGTAGATGAACTCTTAATGATTAAGCAGTTTATATTTTATGATTCAACTTGCTAATCTTTTAAGGGCTAAGTGAGTTTAAAGATTAATTAATGTAGGTTATAACTGACATGCACGTTGGAAATTTTTTGGCTGAAAGCCTGAATGTCAAGATATTGTGATGTGTTTCTGATTATTTAGCTGGTAATCAAAAGATAAAATGATGTCACCGAGTGGAATGAGCTTATTTTTATGAAACTTATTAGAAATTTTCGATCTGCTTGATATTTTATCTGAAGACTTCAATTTAAAATAAAAAGAAAAAAAAATTCCTCGAAAAACAGCTGTTTGAGAATTCTAGTTATTGGGGCTGAAAAATGATTTCAGAGTTAAAGAAAGGTGGAAAACAGAAATCTTTGCACGCCTAAAAGCTTTGCTCTTTCTCTTTGCCCTTCCCATGTTCTCATAACATCTAGATTCTTGATCTTGTATTGTAGGCTTATGTGGATTCTAGTGTTATTTTGGGCCAGACTGGGCAGTTTCAGAAAGATGTTGAGAAGTATGGAAATATTGAATACATGAAATGTACCCCAGAAAATGGTTTCTTTCCTGATTTGTCTGCCGCTCGTCGGACCGACATCATATTTTTCTGTTCACCAAATAACCCAACTGGTTATGCTGCTTCAAGGGAGCAATTGACTAGATTGGTAGAATTCGCTAAAGAAAATGGGTCAATCATAGTCTATGATTCTGCTTATGCCATGTACGTTTCAGATGATAGCCCGAGGTCTATTTTTGAGATTCCTGGAGCCAAAGAGGTAAGTCTGAAATTTTTGCTAAATCTTTCTTTAGTATGTGTTGTGTTCTAGAGTGCAATTCTGCTATCATTAATTTTTGGTCTCTATGCTAGTATTCCTTATAATGTAACCACACATGATGCCACCTTAGTTAAGTACTTTTATGAACTGTGTGCGTTAATTTAGGTGTAAATTTGATGTAAACGGTAGGTGTATAAGTCTAGAATTATTTCCTTGTTAGATAGGATTATATCCTTTTGAAAAATATCCTCGGCATGTATATATATACTTGTAACCCGTCGCTGAATCTATATGAAATTGAGATTTTCCCAAATCAATCAACATGGTATCAGAGCCTATTTCTTTAAATTGGGGTTTGAGAGTTTTTGAAAATTTGTGGGATTGTTCCCGGTGGTGGCAAAGGTTTGGATCTATACTTTTGGTGATAAACCGACACTTGTGTCACTTATTAGCTAGTGAAGATCTGAAGAGGCTTTGAACGTGGTGAAAACTACTCTGCAACGTGCGTCCAGGGCCGTTGTGTGATTCTAACTTGGATTCCTTTTGGTTCGAGCAGTTTGGTCTGCTTCGGTGTGACTTCAGCACATCTCGCTATCGGTGTGTGTGGCGGTCAGTGACCGGAGTCCATGTGAGAGGTTCTTTGGCTTCATGGTATCGATTTTCTCCTCCAGTGGGTGATTCAATTGGAGCAACTGATTGATTTTGGCTGTCGACAGAGTCTACTGGTTTTGGTGTGTTTGGGATTTCATCAGTTTGGGCCTTATTCCAGTGGGTCAGTTTGTTTGGGTTTTCATCCTTTTTTTATTTTATTTGGATTGACATTTTGTTTGGGCTGCTTTTTTATTGGACTTACATTATTATTGGGTTGCCTTGGTGTTTAATTGGACTGCTTTATTTTGTGTCTTTTCTGGTTATCTGTTAATCATGGTCGAAAGTGATAAGAAAGTGGTGAATAAAATCACAGTAATTCCATCCTTAAAAATCACAAATAGAAAGTTAACGGGTAGTAGGAATTATGCTCAATGGAAGAGAATTGTTTGCAGGTTCGTGTCAAGTGTGAATTTGGGCGATCACTTGACTGATGTTCACCTCCACAATCTGGTGCTAATCCTGGGATTCGAAAAAAATGGTTGATGGAGGATGATAAACTCTTTAATCAGATTCAAAATACCCTTGACTCAACAGTTGACAATGTCATTAATCATTGTGATACTGTAAAAGAATTGTGGGACTATCTAGAATTTTGATATGCGAGTAAACATGATGTATCGCATGTTCATGAACTAATGTTAAAGATTTATCGAGCTAAGCAAAAGGGGCAAAATTATACCGAGGCAAAACAGGCATTTGAAGAAAGCGGGCCATGTTTCCTATTACAAGTGATATGAAGACAATACATGAATAAGAACAGATTGTGGTCCAGTGTTTCCTTGCAAGTTTGGGCCCTGAATATGAGGTGGCTCGTACTCAGTTACTTACTAGTGAGGCACTACCTTCGTTGAATACATATGCTTGTCTCCTTCGGGTATGCAAGGACAATGACAAGAAGTGGGTGTAGTACCAAATGAGACGGTAGCTCTAGTTGGCACAAATTCAAAGATAAATAACAATTACATTATTAAAGGAGGAGGATGAGGTAGTCGAGATAGAATCTCTAGTGGTGGTTCTCGTGGTTATTATTGTGGAGAGCAAGGATATGTAAAAAGGAACTGTTGGAAATTAAATGGCAAACCAGCAAAGTACACAAGTCAGACCCCTATGATGAAATTTGCTAATGTTGCTACTTGGGATGGTCTTCTACCTACACCTACTACACTTCCATCTCAACATCAAATTACAATTCTAGCAGACGAATATGCTCGCCTTACACAATTTTATGCTTCTCAACAGCCTACTCCTTAACAACCTGTTACATCTTCCACTCCCACTCCCACTCCCACTCCCACTTTAGCCAACACAGGTAATTCTATAGCGTCTTTCCACCTCGTCCCGCAATTGGGTCATTGATTCCGATGCCACAGATCATGTGACTGGGAATACAGGTATACTTTCATCATTTTAGCTTTCTTCTAATTTACCATGTATCACTTTAGCAACAAACTCTCTACCATTGTCTTCTATCTTATGTTTACCTCAGTTTCCTTTTAATCTTTTATCCGTGAGTCAAATTACTGAATCCCTTAATTGTAGTGTTCTTTTCTTTCCTAATCACTGCATTTCTCAGGATCTTGAGACGAAACATATTATTAGTAGAGGGCGTAAGTTTAATGGCTTGTATGTGCTCGACTCTTCTCCTACACAGGTGTCAAGATCTATTGCATGCACGAGTACCTCTTTTCTTCTGCAGCTCCATTGTTGTTTTGGTTATCCTTCTCTCCCCGTTTTGAAGAAATTATGTCCTACTCTTAGTCAAGTGTCTCGATTAAATTGTGAGTCGTGTCAATTACCAAAGCACCATAGGGTACCAACCATATCTATCTAGAATGAATAAACGGGTTTCGTGCTCTTTAATTTAATACATTATGATATTTGGGGCCTTTATCCTATTTTATCTAAGACCGATTTTCGTTATTTTGTTACTTTTGTGGATGATTATTCTCG
>CAIGRT010000875.1:0-12078 GCA_903798405.1 Fraxinus platypoda
GTTTGGTTCGAAAAATAAAATGTTTAGTTTGGTTTGAAAAAATTTACAACCGCATGAAATGGTTTGAATTGAAAATATGGCACAAACCGTCCAAATCGAACCGCATTCACTCCTAGACAAAATGAAAGCCTGATGCTAACAACCATTTTCAAGAATTGAATTTACATCCCACTAACAAATAAGAATTCAATTAGCCCTGGTGTTTTGACTAGGGTTAAGTGCATGACCTGAAGTTGACTTCAGCGCAAATGGAACTCATGGGTGTTCAATTTATTTGAGTTTTAAGTTATGAATATTATATAGCTTGTTATATACTATTTAGTAGTCAAACTCAGACTTGCATCTTGAAGTAAGCTCCCATGTTTTGAGAAAATGTGTTTTGAAATAGTGATTTTTTTTTTTTTAAATGTATGAATAAAAATAGGGAAAAGATTTGAATTTATGTGTAAAATTATTTTCCGGAAGAATGTGATTAAAAATGAGTCTTGGAAAAAATAGGGTGAATTAAATACTTCAAAAAGCACGATACAAATTAAATGCTTCCACGCTGAAATATCTTTGCCAATGGATTTCTCGTTCATGCGAATCGAGCCAACACTAAGACCTTCAATTCTTCCCAGGTTTGTATTGGACTGCGACCCTCTATCCATTGAAACCACGTCCATGCCTCTCCATCAAAGCACACGACTACGGCTTCTATTTTTTCTACATCCGACAACCAATTCATCGATCAAATTCTCTCCGCCTTAGATGCCCACATATTTGGATTTTCCCCATAGAATATAAATGTTTTGAGTCAACCTTGTGAATCCAACCCTAAATCATTTGCTCGGTCTCCTCCTTCCCGTTGCAACCAATTGAATAGCGAGCCCCATCTCTCCTCCAATTATTTGTTCCAACTTCTTGTCATTGCCCTAGGATCAATGCTCTAATACCAATTTGATAAGAACCTGTTGCTACTGCTGGTTCTAAAACTCTACTGTACTAAATTTGTTAGGAACTGTTCTGCAGTAGCTAAGTCTCTTCCTAGCCTGGATGCTTGCTGCTGGGATTGGAATCCTGTACACCCACCAAGATGAATTACACAGAGCTTCCCAGAAATGATAGAACACTGTATAGGGATTGATGTTTGCATTGGAATATAGCTGTGAAATATGAATGTAAGAAGAACAAGGACTGTTACTGATTATTGTATTGAAATGAAAAGGAACTGAAATGACAAATTCCAAGGCATTCGAGAGGCCTGGAGCTCTCCTACTTGACTCACAAACTACTTAATGAATGAATCCCCAAACCCCCTATCCCTATTTATTTGCATTTCCCCCACTGACTCAACTACCCACCCTACCAAAGAAAACAAACTAACCAACTGGAAGTAGATAACAGAATTAATGTGTTGCATTGGCTGCTTCCCTTCTTTCTTCCATGAGTGAATATTATTGGGGGTTTATCAACTTCATACGAAACAGTAAGCAGAAATACAAGAAAATCAAATTTGTAAGGAGAAGTAGAGAACTTTAAAGAGGCTAAATGTAAAGAGAGAGAGAAGAAAACTTCATCTCCAATTTCAGCGCCACCCATTGAATAACCGAAGACTAAATTTTAATACTATTACACATTCCAAATATGTATTCCATTTAAAAAGTCTTACTGTAAATAATTGATATTGTGGGTTCAACAAGTGAAAATGCACAATGGAGGAAGCAAAGGAAGGTGATCAAGCGTAACGTGGATATTGTTTGAAGAAGTATTACTTCAACAACGCACGAGAAAGCGCCTTTAGGGAAAAACCGCACAGTTCCCCTGCAACATGAGATGTAGAAGTTAGTTTCAAGCATATCCCAAATGCTATCTTGCTCATCTTATTGTCTTATTGAAAGATAAATATTCATAGATATCCTGATGTAAATAGCATGGCCTTTGGCCAAACGTATTCAGAAAACAACAATAAAAATCATGCAAATGATACTGGCATGACATGACAAAAAAAATTATCACCGCCACTTTTTAACATAGAAGTAAATTAACATTAGAAAGACTGAAGAGGAAAGCTATACGTGCAAGGGTGTAACATTCTTTATTTATACTTTTTTAAGGTTTTCTATATACTAATTAGCGCATGACACGTGTAATCAAAAGATTCATAAAATATTTATGCAGCATAACAACTAATCATTATTAAGTAAATGGCACATTCAAGAACACCACTGTATTCAGTTTGGGATGACTTGAGGAAAGTAGCAGTAAAGAGAACGTTCTTGGCAAATAGAGTATAGGAGAAGGGATTCAACTGGATTGTTGTCAAAAAATTCTGTAATTCTTTTCTTTTTATACTTTGTTCAAATAACATGAGAATGGGAAAATTTAATTCATCAAGAATCTCTATATGCTCTAATTACAACACATTTTATAAGGAGAACATATAGATCAAAAACCAAATTCCCACACTTAATTTGGAATTTCTATCTGCAGAAGAAGGGAGAAAAATGATTATAAACCTTTGACAAGATATTCAAATAAAGAGTGACACGTAGTTTTCTGGCATCGATCATCATCCTCATGCAAACAATGACTTTATTACTCCATAAAATGTAATTCTGTGACAATTTTGCATAAAACCACTCGCAAACTGAGATGTAAAGAATCTAATAAAATATTCATCGAAAAAGTAAGAAAAAAAATAAAGAGAAAAAGGTCAAGCATAAATAAGTTAGCTGCTCTCCCTTGGCTCAATGTCCATTACATGTTAGGAAAACCTTCAAGAGATCTCCAGTGAATTTTCTGGTTGGGTATAGGCTGCAAGGGAACAATCATGATAAATTTGATGAGTTTTTTAAAAAATTGAGTTGAAGTCTTAAAGATAATCAAGAATATAAAACTTCTTGGAAGTTACCTGCATGTTTATAGCAAGCCAAGAGAATTCAATATCGCGCCCAAATGCTTTATACTTTAGTGATAGGTCAGGCTTATCCTCCAGAATCTGGAAAAAAAAAAAATCCAAAATCATGTTTCTTAACTTTAGAAACCTGAAGGCACGATTAACTAAGCAATTATTAACATTCTGATTGTCATACGTAATGGTAGAATTGAGAATGTAAAGGCAAAATTCAGAACTTGACACGTTTATGTCATTTACATTCTCATAACAGCTAAAAGCATGTTTGGGAAGTGTTTGCAAACATTTTAAATTACAAATATAGTGGTGTATAAGTGGGTAGTGTTTGTGGGACCCATGAAATGTGTAGATAAAAAGTGGGTTGAGTTTTTATAATAATGTGTAGATAAAAAGTGACTTGAGTGTTTATAAGCAATTTATAAACATATGCTAAATTGTGATCTCTTATGCATATGCTTTCATTGAAAAATTAACATGTAACCGAAACACCTCCGTTCCCTCTATCAATAGTTTCCTAGTAGAAAGTAAATAGGTGAATATATCATTAAGGATAACATATACAGATGCTATTTCCATGTAATGACATAAATAGCTCAAATAGTGATAAGGTAAGGAACAAGATGTTCAGTCCATCAGCTGCTTGAATGTTTCAGTTCCAGACAAGATAAAAGGGTTTGGGAGAGCATTCTCTGTGTGTGTGTGTGTGTGTGTGTGTGTTCATAAGTTGCTGTCCCTTGAACACCTATCCGAAACTCTGTGTGTGTGTGTGTGTGCGTGTGTTCATAAATAGGTGAATATATCATTAAGGATAACATATACAGATGCTATTTCCACGTAATGACATAAATAGCTCAAATAGTGATAAGGTAAGGAACAAGATGTTCAGTCCATCAGCTGCTTGACTGTTTCAGTTCCAGACAAGATGAAAGGGTTTGGGAGAGCATTCTCTGTGTGACTGTGTGTGTGTGTGTGTGTTCATAAGTTGCTGTCCCTTGAACACCTATCCGAAACTGTTGGCAAGAACAAAAAAAAAAAATGTTGAAGTCACATCAGCAAATTCTCTTTAGTACTCACACATATTTCGTATAGCATTATTCTTGAACTGAATGTCATGTTGAAGTCCCTGAAATGAACATATACCATCCAAAAATTAATAAGAAAAGCCTGGGGACTAACCATAAACAGGCAGCAATACATGAACATCAAAGATTATTTTCTTGTTTTCTTTTTGGTGATAAGTCGAGATGTAAGGGCTATACCTTGCAGCAATAACCAAGTTCATTCTGACAAAACGTGATCCGTCAACAACTTACATCCTTAAAAGCTAAAATCATATGCTGAAATACGGCACCAGATTTTTATCGAACTATAATGCAACAGCAACATCAGAATGTGCACGACTCTAGAGGAAGTTTAACCAAGTGGCTTGATGAAGAGGTAAATCGTAGTTGTGTCAAACTCACAGTTAAAATTTTCTAATTTTGCAGTTTCATAAAACGGAAACTCAATAGACTACTCAAAAATTAGCGAAGTCGTATGCCACAGAGAACATAAACGATAAAAAAACAGTAATCGCCCAGCACAAAGAATGTGTGTCCTTGCTCACCTTTACAGATGAAATGAAGGGCATCCATTGAGGAATGGCTTCACGATCGGATTAACATTTATAAGCGACATAAGTGGGCAGATCCATTTCCATCTTTACCCTGCAAAAGGTAATGAGGATCTAATTCTAGAACAAAAAAATGTAAAATTCATTGATTCTAAATCCTAATGTATAATATTCAAGCTGGCAACTCAAACTCAAAGAATAGCACCAAAAGTAAATCGCTTAAATGTTAAAAAAGAACTTTTAAAATAATCAAGAGATGGTAAGTTAATAGAAAACTTTACTAATTCAAGAAAAAGATGAAAAGAATTTCTCATTACGTGCAATCTTGCCATTCCATTACAGGAGAGAACGGGCGTCCGAATTTGAAGCCAGTGAGGTAACAATGAGAATTCCTCTTGTGAGGGCCCGTCGTATCTATACGGAGACATTTGATGCTGATGAAGGAGGATGACGATGCGGGTAGTACAGTTGACTTCCTCTGATTGAGATTTAAAATTCCGTGGTTTACAACTACTGCTGATGCGGCTGCCGTCGACATTTGCAGATTCCGGCGAATGTGCTGCCATGATTTAATACGAACAAAGGGGAGGACCGCCGATTTTTCGAAGATAGTAAGAGCGTATCAGTGTTTGGACTTAAGCTGTGTAAATACAGAATACTGAAGGAGACTTTTATTTGTAAAATTTACGAAGGCTAATTAGCACAAAACGATTTTGAAAATCGTCCCAACCTTTCATTTCTTGATATTTATACCCTTACTTATCACTTTTCGTGCGCTGAACGTCATTGGCATTTATACCCCTACCTTCCACTTTTTGTGCGCTCAACGTCCTTTTCACAACTTTTTGACGATTTTACCACTAATTCAATTGAAACAAAAAGAAAAGAAAAGAAAAATAATTGAACAAATTGCAACTATTGGCCTAAACATTTTAAAAAGTGCAAATAACCCATCAAACTTCACCTTCTTCCCGAAACTCGCCCCCACCCTATCGTCGTCTGCCGGCCATTTTCAGGCCACCGTAGCCACCGGATTTTTGCACCAACACCATCTCCTCATCAACCCCTAACATTTCTACGCAAATTTCATCCCCAAAAAACAATAAAATCGAACTAAATTTATGAAAAATGGACCATATTTCCAACAACTTCTCTCTACCTAAGGGGCGAGCTTTGCCCCTTCCCACTACCAAAATGGACCATATTTCCGGCAACTTCCGGGCACTAAGACCACCGAAATGGATACCATTGTAAAGCCCTCAACACCCTCTTCAATTACCACCCAAAATCCAGCCATAACACCTAAGGCTTTAGTAGAAATCGGCCTTCGAACCCGGCTGCCTGCAAATTCCAAATTTGCCAAAATCTCATCGTCCGGCCAGCCCCATAATCGCGGGCTACCACTGGTCAGTTCCCCACACCACCCAGACAACCCCATCTATGGTGGTAATTCATCCCAAACGACTCTCAAGCAGGTTGAATTTGATTTTCAAAACTGCCCAGTTGCGAAGCTCGCTATCCCGCCTCCGATAAATCCAAATTCCTGCGTCGTTCGTTGCACCCATGGTGGCGGACCACCTGGGCTTGGTTCGTCCCCATCTGGCTCACCTTGCCCAGCCTGGGTCTTGGTCAATTTCAACCAGAGCTCATCAATTTGTGGATGTTGCGAGAGCTTTATGCGAAAAATTCGAAATGGATGAACTAGATGAATCAATTCTGCTCCAAATATTCAATTCGACCAACGACAATTCAAATAACATAGTGAGCGTGGTGTGTTTTTAGGGGATCCAGTGAGAAATCCATGACCGGACAGTTGGCAGCTACGCGGTGAAAAATGGAAGGCTTGCGTTGTATTTGGTGTAGGTGTTTTTTGGCCGAATTTTGGTTTTATTTTGTTGTTTTTTTGGCTGAAATTTGTGTAGAAATGTTAGGGGTTGATGAAGAGATGATGTTGGTGCAAAAATCCGGTAGCTACGGTGGCCTGAAAATGGCCGACAGGCGACGATAGGGTGGGGGCGAGTTTCGGGAAGAAGGTGAAGTTGTGGGTTATTTGCACTTTTTAAAACGTTTTGACCAATAGTTGCAATTTGTTCAATTATTTTTCTTTTCTTTTCTTTTTGTTTCAATTGAATTAGTGGTAAAATCGTCAAAAAGTTGTGAAAAGGACGTTGAGCGCACAAAAAGTGGAAGGTAGGGGTATAAATGCCAAATTTCTTTTTGTTTCAATTGAATGGAGGGTAACATAATCAAAATATGGTGAAAAAGACGTTCAGCGCATGAAATGTGATAGGTAAGGGTATAAATGCCAAGAAATGAAAGGTAGGGACGGTTTCAAAAATCAACCCCAAAGGTAGGGACGTTTTGTGCTAATTAGCCATTTATAAATTATTTTGAATTATTTTTGTTACTAAATTAAAAATACAAAATATCATATATTGGAAAATTTCATTATTTCTAAAACTTATTTTGTAGTTATAATCCAAATAAATTTAAACATGTTTTCTCTAAAAATAAGAAATTAATTATATGAATTTAAATGTTAATTTGATTGTTTTGGGTGGTTGCTTGCAGAATCTGTGCATGTGCAAAGCTTTGCAAAATGATTTCTTATGCTCAATGAATCATGTTATATGTACATTATTATTTACATGAAATTTGGCATCCCAACACGTCATCCCATTGATTTCTACAACACCTGGCTAGATTTTGACACAGAGAGTGGAATGTCAACAACAATGTACATATAACTTAATACAAGTTTAGTATCATCTTTCTTATGTAATGTAACATCATTACATCATGGTAATGAAATTTCATTGCATTTTTGCACATTGAAAAATAGCAAGTGTCCTGATAATAATCAACCTTGAGTGCAGTCAAAGTTGCTAATATATTCACCTAATGCTAATTGTTTCATGACTCTATTGGTTACTTTACTATATCATAAAATCCCCATTAAAACTTATTATGAAAGAGGACATTGATCGCCATTAAAGAAATAAGAAAACTAACTCTATATACCCAGCTGATCGATCCACTACCACTATGACTCCTGCTCCCAATTCATTCAGTTTTCGTAATTAGATACACAAGGAATGTAAACTTTCTGCAAGACTGCAAATTCACTAAACCAGAAAGTGAGAAAACGATCACACCATCTCAGAAAAGACACTATCACTTATCCTGTGCCTGAAACAAATACTAACCTTGTCCAGGTTAGTCGTACATTCTTATTATTGTAAGATAAATAATCACCAACAAGCTACAGAACAAAAAAAAGTTATTAGTGTCCTATCACTAATAGCTAAATATGTGCAGCTGATATTGGCCTTTCAGAGATGAGAAAATAACAAAGAATGATAGTTTAAATAGATAATCGACTAAATTTACATCGCTATTAAGCATCCAATACCTCAAGTTGTAGTAAACTGCTTTGCTGTTATGGGCATCTCAGACAACAAGGTAATCAATGAATCAACACCACCACAGGTAAAATTCTCCTCTTCCTGAAATAATAATTTTAACAATGTAAAAATACATTCACCCAAAACTGTTCAGAAAGGAAACCCTTTACTCAGGTTCTTCTTCGAAGACTCTGCTAATCGTTTGACACATTTAGCACTTTTATAGAAAGTGATTAATTCGTTGCTCACATCCTCTGAATGACAAGTAATGAAAGCAGCAATGAACCGCTTCTCTGACATCCTCATTGCTCTAAGCATTGCAGGTCCTTTAATTTGAGGGACAAGACCCATATCCTCTATTTTTCCTGCTAGAAGAAATCGTGGCTTTAAGATGGCTTCCAAGTTGAAGAAGAGCAGAAATGGGTTGGGAAGTACCACATTGGCTGGTAGCTTCATCGTGCCCAGTACATAAGTCATGTTTCTCTGAACTTTATCGACTGAGAGTGTCAACACAAGTGGAGACCGTCCAAAAAGCTTGAAAACCTCGTCCTCTGAAAACCCATATTTCTCTAAATTCATCGCCTTTTCACGAATGGTCTCAATGCGTGATATGGCGAAAAGAGTAACCACATGTTTGTACATCCTGGATTCCTGTGAGACCCCAGTTCTAGAAATGTAATCCAACTTCTCACTGTCTAGCGTAGTTCGTGGAATTAAGGTGGGACGAGATAGAAGCATAGGAATCAAGTCCCTTCTGCTAACACCCAGTTTCTCATACATGGCAATGACAGGTTTAATTTTATTGTGGAAGTCATAGGTAAGTAAAGAAGGATTGCGCACAATAGCCTTAAGCAGGACCTCCTTTGAGCCAAACAAGGCTCGAAAGTATTCAAGGCGCTCATTCAACCATAGATTTATTCTACAGTTGAGGAATCGAGGACGGCAGTGAATGATTTTTACGAGGTCAGAGGAGGTGATGCCTAAGTCAGTAAGTATTTCAAGTTTGCTTTGAAGGATCTTGACGTCCATTTTATGCAAGGACGGCCGGCGCATAAAAATCTTGGATATATCATCATCGCTACAACCCCATTTCCTCAAAATATCTGCTGAGTCTTTTGGTTTGTCTATACAATCTGGTCTTTCTATCGTTTCATCTCGAATTTCAACTGAAGGAAAAGCTGTGGTATAAAATAAACTAGGGCTGACAATATAAGAGGGTGAATTCAAAGGGGGTAACTTTAGGCTCTGAGAGGTGGTAGCATCAGCGTAATGAAGTCGATGAAAGCCCTGAAAACATGCAATATAATATTATTATCGTTCACTATAAGAAATGAAACAATAAAACAGTACACAAGCAGGGAGTTGATGAAAGAGTGATTCCACTAAAATTCTGTTATTGAATTTGTACAACTTCATACAGATATATATACAATCAGTGAGAAGAATCTAGAAAAAGGGAAATCTATGCCACTAGCTATACAGATCAAATCTAGTTGGCTATCGAAAAAGAATCACATAACCATAAATATTCTAATAGAAAGTGGTCCTGTTTGCTCCACTTGCAGAATTCTTCTATCCTCTGTCATCATTCACGTTTGTATCCTCCAAGCTATGGCTTTCTTCCTGCTGATCCAGATTCCCATTAGCCAGTTTACTTGCTGCTGGTCCTTCATTAGTTGAGCTTGATGTTTTAACATCGCCCCCACAAGATGGAGAGTGGATGTCAACAACTCCCATCTTGTTCATATGTTGATAACTGAAACGAACTTAAGGCTTTAGTCAAGATATCAGCAATTTGAGAATTACTACGAAGATGCTTAGTAATCACGTTTCCTTCCTGAATCTTGTCGAGTATTAAGTGGCAATCTAGCTCTATGTGTTTTGTTCTCTCATGGATAACTAGATTTGCTGTTATGTACAAAGCTGATTTGTTGTCACAAAACAAATTAGCAGCTTGTGGATGATCAATTCTCAAGTTTTGAAAGAGATACCTGAGCCAAGTTAACTCACGACACACATTTGCCATGACCCTATATTCTTCCTTTGCTAAAGACCTGGATATTGTATCCTATTTCTTAGATTTCCAAGATATCAAAGAGGATCCAATAAGAACACAATATACTGTTATACTTCTTCACGTATCTAGACACGCTCCCCAATTAGAATCACTATAGGCATTGAGTTGTAATTCTGAATTAACGGGAAACAACAACCCTTGTCCTGGAGCTCTCTTTAAATACCTTAACAACTTGTGAGCAACATTCAAGTGGGAAATGCGAGGAGTGCTCATAAATTAACTCAATAGTAGAACCAAATATGAGAGATTAGGCTAGGTGATGGTTAGATATAGCAATCTACCAACAAGCCTTCTGTATATTGAGTGTGTTTGGTAGGGATTTTTATTGATTTTTGAATAGTGATATAATGAGAAATGTGTGGTTGAAAAAGAAAAAAAAAATATTGATGTGATGGAAAATATTATTTTATTGAAGAATGTGTGGTTGAAAATGAGAATTGATTTACTGTAGAAAATGAGAATCTGTATCAAACAGGCTCATTGTAGGATTAGGAAAAATCTCTCCACCAATCTTAGAAATCTTGACATTCTGATCCAAAGGTATTCTAGTTGGTGTACACCCTATTGTTCCTGAATCAGATAGTATATCTAAAGCATTCTTTCATTGACAAATATAAATACCTATACCAGACCTTGCTACTTCTATTCCCAAGAAGTATTTCAGTGCTCCTAAATCCTTGATCTTAAATTTCTCGTCAAGTAAGCTCTTGAGAGAATAAATGTTGTCCATACTATTGCTAGCCACAATTATGTCATCTACATAAATAAGAACACCAATGAAAGAATTCTCGTAGACTCCATAAACAAGCTGTAGTCAGCCTTTGATTAAGTGAATCAATGCCCAATGATAAAGGTTGAAAGTTTGGAGTACCATTGCCGAGATACTTATTTAAGCTCATACAAACTTTTGAGTAGCTTACACACCTTTGAGTGACCTACATTAGCATGACCAGGGGGCACCTCCATACATACTTCTTCATTTAAATCTCCAAGTAGGAATGCATTGTTTACATCAAATTGATACAAATGCCATCCTTTCATAGCTGCTACTGCAAGTAAGGTTCTAACAGTTACCATTTTAGCTACATGTGAAAATGTTTCATGATAATTTAGGCCGTCTTGCTGTGTATATTCCTTCGCCACAAGTTTGGCTTTGTACCTTTCCACACTCCCATGAGCCTTATACTTTACTTTATACACCCACTTGCATCCAATAGGCTTCTTACCACGTGAAAGATCTGTTATAGTCCAAGTGTTATTCATTTCAAGAACAGCAATTATAGCATTCATGGCTTCACACCAGTCAAGTGAGGTGCGGGCTTCTTGGTACGTGTTAGATTTAGTGTGTGAGGATATATGGATGTAACAAAAGCTTTGTATTTATTAGAGAGTCTATGATATGATAAGGTGGCATTAAGAGGAAAAGCCTACCTAAACCAGTAAGGCCCTTCTGCTCATCCAACTTTTGTGATGGAGGAAATGAGGCTTGCTGGCAAATGTAGTCCTCCGGGTAAGTAGGGGTTTTCTTAGCTTTTGAAGACCTACGAGGTAAGCGATGGTTATTTATGGTACTGTGAGATGATTCTGGTTCTTGCTCTTGAGAATCTGAGAAAGATGATCTTGTAGGATGGTTGTCGGACTCATGAACTGGACGGGAGTCTATATGGTTGGTTTTTAGTTCTGTTGTCTCCATCTCATTATATGTAGTTGTAGGAGAAAGATGAGTATGAAAGTCTTGTGTTGATAGGATCAGGTTGTAATGGCTTTGTTGTTGCAAGGAAAGTTGTCTTCATAAAATAATACATTTCTTAAGATGAACACTCTTTTGGTTTCAAGATCAAGGAGTTTGTATCATTTTATTCCAAAAGGGTAACCCAAAAATATGCATTTTTTTGGCTCTTAGTTCAAACTTGCTTCTTTGATTCGCTAAGGTTGAGGTAAAAGCAAGACATCCAAAACCTTAAGATGTGCATAGTTTGGTTTATGTCTTAAAAGGATTTCAAAGGTGGTTTTGTTGTTTAATAAGGATAAAGGTGTCCTGTTTATAAGGTACATGATAAGTGCTCCACACTCGTGATATTTATGCCAC
>CAIGRT010000876.1:0-10327 GCA_903798405.1 Fraxinus platypoda
AAAGAATGGCAAGAGTGCCATATTCCAATGTAGTTGGGTCTGTTATGTATCTAATGGTTTGTTCTAGACTTGATTTGGCATTTTCTATAAGTGTTTTGAGTAGATATATGTCAAATCCAGGTGAAGCTCATTGGGAAGCTATGAAATGGCTCCTTAGATATATTAAGGGAACTTGTGACTTAGGGATTCTTGAGGGGTTACACTGATTCTGACTATACAGGTGATAGAGACAATAAGAAATCCACTTATGCCTATTTGTATACTTTATGTAATTCTTGCATAAGTTGAAAATCTCAATTACAGAAAATTGTTGCATTATCTTCAACTGAAGTTGAATATATTGCTGCCACTGATGCTATAAAAGAGGGAATTTGGCTAAAAGGACTCTTAAATGAATTTGTTTTTGTTAAAGATGTTGTTTTATATTCTGATAGCCAATCCACCATTTATTTGAGTAGGAATCCTGTTTTGCATAATAGATCTAAACATATTGATGTGAAATTTCATTTTATTAGAGATGTTATCTCACAAGGTGTTGTGAAACTTGAAAAAATTTCTACTCATTTTAACCCTGCTGATGTTGGTACCAAAGTGCTGTCTTNATGTGAAATTTCATTTTATTAGAGATGTTATCTCACAAGGTGTTGTGAAACTTGAAAAAATTTCTACTCATTTTAACCCTGCTGATGTTGGTACCAAAGTGCTGCCTTTAAACAAGTTTATGGACTGTTTAAACCAGCTGAAGGTTAATGCTTGCTGATTTGAGTTTCAGGAATAAGAGCAAATGATGCCATAATGGAGAAATCACTATACATGAAACTGTGATCATTGTACCAAGGTGGAGATCGTGGAGAAATTGTGGCACAATGATGAATGGGCTGTTGCTGCTAATTGGGCTGAATATGTTAATTCATGTTGGGCTGTTGCTATTAATTGGGCCGGACTACTTGGTGGCTTCTGTTTCTTTCTGTTTTAGGCGTGTTTGGTTAAAACACATTTTTTGGCTTAATGTTTGGACTACTTAAGATGCTGCCAAGTGTCACCCCAAGGAATGTCGGATGGAGACCTTCTAGTGGCTTCTTTTATACGCATCTAGGGTTTGAGTCTGTTGGTTGGAATTCACTTTTCTCTCATTCTTTCGAACTCTCTGTGCTCTCTTCGTCTTCTCCATCCATTGCACTCTGAAAAGTGAAAGCAAATCTGATCTATTATATTGGTAGCCTCTTGTATAGGTCTTGAGTGATTTACAAAGGGTTATAGTTGTTATCCTTGAGTGGATTTCTGTCTTTGATCAGTAAGGGCTTTCGATCTTGATGTGATCTTAGGTGATTTATGTCTGAGTGCCTGTGGTGTATTCTGAACGGTTCTTGGTTCTGGTTAATATAGTGATTTCTTCCGATTTGGCGGAAGCTCAAAAGGGGATTAGAAACTCCGGTTCTGAACCTCTTGCCTTAGGGCGAAACATCCTGCGTTCTTTACTTGTTATTTTCAGTATTTTGTGCATTATTCTTCCTGTTTTTGTTGATTAAAGTGGCTAATAATTTGAACTTACTCTTTACACTTTATGAAGCTAGGTTTTACATCTCAACATGGGTCAGTGCTCAAAAATTTTTAGTGAGGCATGCTTCCACGAGGGCCCCATGACAACTTAACAGAGATTTGAAAGCTTTCTGCTGCAGAAAAGTGGAAACTATTGTACAACAATAAGATTAGAGACCAGTTTGTCCCTTTCTAAAGGTCCTCACCAACTTGCTACTCAAGATATATGTTGAGGACCTATGCTGCAATTTTCTCCACACCTCGTATATATTTAACACTGTCACCTAATATGATAAACTTCCCTTTCTCACCAAAAATTGAAATGCCCTAATCAAAGTAATGCCATCAATAATTTGATTTATTAGCTCAAACAACATTAGAGTTAGATCACTTGCCTTGGGATATTCTAGCAGTATGTCCACCCACTAAGCAGTCTACCGTGTTCAACTTTCTATGATTCAGATCGTGACTTTGTGAATCAGAAGGTTGAATGATGCCTTTTGATACACCTTCTTTGGTTAAAAGAACTTTCGGACATAAGATTAGCAAGTTCTGGTTTAATATCTATGACTGACAACTTTGTACCTCGCCATAAGGCAAAGCTTGCTAACTTTCTCGACCATATCTCCATCAGGAACTACTAGACCATGATCACAAGCTTGGTTAATAAACTGACTGATATGAGAAATGAAATATTTCACAATCTGCTTAGTTAAGCATAAGAACCACATGAGAGTACAAGAAATTTCGAACTCTAATAAATGTCCACTTCTTCTTCTTTTGAAGTATAAAGAACTCCAATAATGACCAAACAAATAATAACAAGAAAAAAAAAGTGATTATTAAAAGAAGAACATGTAATTAATTTGTTGGAGAAACAATAGATCGTCTAGAAAATTGCCCCCTAATTTATACTTAAAATTAGCACATGGATTCCTCTATCCTCTAAAACTCCATCCTCCACTACCCGCAGTCACACCATGCCCTCTACAACCTCCCTTCCCAGGCCACCCCCTTACAGTATCATTTGTGCTTATTGTTTGGGTATTGAAGAATATGTAGTGAGGAACTTGGTTCGAAGACAATAAATACACGCAAGTACAATTAAAATGAGAAGGAAGAGTCTTTTGCATTAAGGATATCTAGGCCTCTTTACCATACAGAGAAAAACAAAAACAAGACTTCACTTCATGGCTAGCAAGAAGGGCATTTTTCTTGTGAAAAAAGGGAAAAAAACTCGTTTCTTAAAGCGGAACTACCACCCTATGTAGCAACAATTGATGAATTCCTCCTACACTGAGTTTATAGAAGCCTAAAGAAAAATGACTGAAATGAAATTAAAAAATACTAGGCTTGGAAATTTGAATAAGAAGTGCATACACATAGCAGTTCTTTGTTTCAACCAAAAAATAAATGTCAGTAACATCAAAGAAAATAGAATGTTCATGCTCATGAGGAAACTGCTAGCTGTGTCGGTCTATCTAATCTTAACCTCCTCAGTGATATGTCCAGTCGCAATACCAGCCTCAATTATTGAAACTCTCTTACTTAATAAGGAAGACTTCTCCATGCAAGAAGAAAACTTGACTTGAAACTCTCTTACTTAATGAGGAGGGCTTCTCCATACAAGAAGAAAACTTGAATTGAAACTCTCTTACTTAATAAGGAAGGCTTCTCCATTAGGCCACAATATTTTCTTATAAATAAGGGATGCATTTTCAGAGAATTAACCTATGGTGAAGATAGAAAAAGAGAGATTAGAGAGAGATTTATGAAGTTTTGTTGAGAGTTTGTAAAACTCTATTGTAAATTCTATTCACGATAGAAATAAAATTGTTTTTCATCTTTTATCTTCTCTTTTCGTGATCAGAGAATCACAACAAGTGGTATTAGAGCGAGGTTTATCAATTGGCCCCCGTAGTTTTGATACAACTCCGATTTTTTTATCAAACCTTTGCGAAGTCAAGATGACAATTGAGGAATCTTCATCGGGAGCTATGATCAAGCTCATTGCCACCAATTACACACTGTGGATGCCTCAGATGGAAGACCTATTCAGTTGTAAAGATTTGTACGACCCTCTGAAAGCCAAAGGTGTGGAAAAAGTTATATAGAAAAACTATTGGTCGAATTCGACAATTGATTGATCATAGTGTCTTTCACCATGTGGCACAAGAGACAGATGCATATGCCCTTTGGAAGACTCTGGAGGACATGTACCAGGCCAAGACCGCTCGGAACTAAGCCCTGTTGATGATGCATTAGGTGAATCTTAAGTTGAAGAGTGGAACTTTAGTTGCTGAGCACTCCAGTGAATTTCAGAGCTTGGTGAACCAATTGTCATTTGTAGAGATGTCGCTTGGAGATGAAATGCAAGCTTTACTACTTTTAAGTTCTCTTCCTGACAGTTGAGAGACATTAGTAGTATCTCTCAGCAACTCAGCCCCTAATGGTAAACTTACCATGTCTATGGTCAATGATGCCCTCTTTAATGAAGAGGCCATGAGAAAGGACGTCAACACAGATTAGTCACATGCCCTTGTCACAGAGAATCGAGGAAGACAATAATGAGGCGTTTGAGGCGGGAGGAGAGGTAGAAGCAAAAGCAAAAGCAGGGGTAGATCCATAGATGGAAGAAAGCCTACCAACAAGTGCTACTATTGTGGTATGGAGGGCCACTTGAAGAAGAACTATTGAAAATTGCTACGAAAGCAAGGCCAGAATAATTCGCAGCCGAAAAATAAGAAAAGAGAGACACTAGTCACTATTTATGGGGAGGTGGCTAATCTGTTCCATCCATGAAGATACATATCTTCATGTCTCAAACCAAGATATTAAGTGGGTGATAGATACTACAACATCATACCACACCACTCCACGTAGAGATTTCTTCACAAAATTCAAAGTTGGAGACTTTGGTACAGTGAAGATGGGAAATACCAGTTCTTCTGAGATCGTAGGAATTGGTGATGTTTAGATACAAACGAATATTGGGTGTAAAATAAACCTGAAGGATGTCCGACATGTGCCAGATCTTCGACTCAATCTTCTTTCGGGCATAGCCATTGACAAACGGGGCTATGTTAATCACTTTAACAATGGCACATGGAAAATGATGAAAGGTTCCATGGTTGTTGCTCGAAGACATATTTGTGGCGCTTTATACAAAAATCATGTGAAAATGTGTGCAGATAGTCTCAATTTAGTGGAACGTGAGGCTTTTCAAAATCTATGGCACCAGAGACTCGGTCACATGAGTGATAAGGGGTTGTCTACTTTGACAAAGAAGGAGCTAATCACCGTTGACAAAAAAGCTGCGCTGGATCCTTGCAATCACTGTTTATTTGGTAAGTAACATAGAGTCTCCTTCAATTTCTTTTCGTCGAGACAATCAGAGTTACTCAGTCTAGTATACTCTAATGTTTGTGGTCTTTTGGAAGTTCAATCACTAGACGTTAATAAGTACTTTCTGAAATTCATTGATGATGCTTCTTGAAAAGTATGGGTGTACTTTCTGAAGACAAATGATCATGTATTAGATTACTTCAAATTGTTCCATGCCATGGTAGAGCGTGAAACATAAAATAAGCTGAAGTGTCTCCGCTCAGACAATGGAGGAGAGTACACTTCTAAAGAGTTCGATGCCTACTGCAGAAGATACGATATTCGACATGAAAAGACGGTCCCATGCACCCCACAACATAATGGAGTAGCATAAAGAATGAATCGAACAATCATGGAAAAGGTCAGAAGCATGCTCAGTATAGCTAAGCTGCCAAAATCATTATGGGGAGAGGCTGTACGAGTCGCCTGCTACCTAATCAACAGGTCACCGTCACTACCATTGAATTTTGAAATTTCGGAGAAAGTATGGACCGGTAAGAATCCTTGATACTCTCACCTGAGAGTATTCGATTGTTTAGCCTTTGTACATGTATCCAATGAGCTAAGACAGAAGCTAGATACAAGGACCACTCCATGCATCATTATAGGCTATGAAGATGAGGAATTTGGATACAGATTATGGGACCCAAAGACAAATAAGGTCATCAAAAGCAGGGACGTAGTGTTCCATGAAGACCAGACGTTAGAAGACATTGAAAATCCCACAATGTCTCCTAATCCTAAATTCAGTGCCTAGAATATTGCTTCAGACCCAACACCATCACAATTCACCATAGATAATGATGAAGTGCATGAGGAAATGCTAGAAACAGAACATGAGGAAGAAGAAGAGGATATTGATCAGGGGGAGTCACAATCCCCTCCACTAAAAGATGCAAAGCTATCACATCAAGATGATGGTGTACCGCCTAAAACCAACAATTCACAAGTACGAGGATCTAAACGAGGATGGATTTCATCAATGAGATACTCAAAATCTGAGTACATTCTGCTTACCAAGGAAGGAAAGTCGGAGAGCTTTCAGGAAGCACAAACTCATGAGGACAAAGATAAGTGGATACAAGCAATGCAACATGAGATGAAGTTACTGCAGAAAAATCAGACATATGAGTTGGTTGAGCTTTCGAAGGGAAAGAAGACACTAAGGAATAAATGAGTTTTCAAGCTCAACAAAGATGGCAGCGGAAAGATGGCAAAATATAAAGCTCGTTTGGTAGTTAAATGATTTCTACAGAAAAATGGAATTAACTTTGACGAAATTTTTTCGCCTGTTGTAAAGATGGCCTCAATTGGAGTTATCATTGGATTAGTAGCCAGTTTAAATCTAGAACTTGAATAGATGGATGTCAAGCTAGCATTTCTTCATGGTGATTTATATGAAGAAATTTATATGGTTTCAGGAAAAGAAAAATTCATTTGCAAGTTGAAGAAGAGCTTGTACGGTCTTAAGCACACCAAGGCAGTGGTACAAAAAGTTTGACTCATTCATGGTGAGTCAAGGCTATAAAGAATATCTACAGATTAGTGTGTTTATATTCAACGATTTTCGGATGGCAATTTCGTTGCTCTACTATTGTATGTAGACGACTTGCTGATCGTTGGACAAGATGCAACAAAAATTAGTCAGCTGAAGAAACTTTCCAAGTCCTTCGACATGAAGGACTTAGGCCTAGCTCAACATATTTTAGGAATGCACATTACTCGAGATAGGAAAAATAAAAGGTTGTGGCTATCGCAGAAGAAGTATGTTGAACGAGTAATCAAGAGATTCAACATGGATGATGCCAAACCTGTCAGCATTTCATTGGCCAACCACTTCAAGTTGAGCAAAAACTCATGCCCTTCATCCAAGAAAGAGATAGATGAGATGTCATTGGTACCTTATTCTTCAGTAGTCGGAATCCTGATGTATGCAATGGTATGTACAAGACCAGATATTGCTCATGCAGTAGACATGGTAAGTCGTTTTCTCTCTAATCCTGGAAAGGAACATTGGGAGACAATCAAGTGGATTCTCAGGTATCTTAAGGGTACATCAATGCTATGTCTGTGCTATGGGGGAGCTGATCCAATCTTGGAAGGTTATACAGATTCAGATATAGCAAGAGATCTTGATAATAGAAAATCTACTTCAGGATTTCTCTATAGTTTTGCAGGGAGAGCTATTTCATGGCAGTCAAAACTACAAAAGTGTGTTGCTTTATCCACAACAGAAGTAGAATATATTACATTGACGGAAGCCGGTAAAGAAATGCTGTGGTTAAAGCGATTTCTCCAAGAACTAGGGATCGAACAGAAAGATTACAAAGTACATTGTGATAGCCAAAGTGCTCTTGACTTGAGTAAGAACTCAATATATCATTCTCGGACAAAGCACAGCGACATCCTCTATCATTGGATAAGAGAGGTGATGGATCAACAACTGTTAAGACTAGTGAAGATTCACACACATGAGAATCCAGCGGATATGTTAACAAATGTGGTTTCAATGGAGAAGCTAGAGCTGTGTAGAGACATAGCTGGAATGGTCGTCGAATAACAATGGATTTGGATGTGATTGGAGGGGTAGAGTCCAGCAGCAATTATTGAAACTCTCTTACTCAATAAGGAAGGCTTCTCCATGCAAAAAGAAAACTTGACTTGAAACTCTCTTACTTAATGAGAAATGCTTCTCCATGCAAGAAGAAAACTTGAATTGAAACTCTCTTACTTAATAAGGAAAGCTTCTCCATTAGGCCGTAATATTTTCTTAAATAGGGGATGCATTTGCAGAGAATTAACTTATGGTGAAGATGGAAAAAGAGAGATCAGAGAGAGATTTATGAGGTTTTGTTAAGAGTTTGTAAAACTCTATTGTAAATTCTATTCACAATAGAAATAGAATTGTTTTTCCTCTTTTATCTTCTCCTTTCGTGATCAGAGAATCACAACACTCAGCTCCTCATTTATCTTACTTTAGACTGGATAGTAATTAACCTGGCTTAAAATGTAAATATGAAATGGGATTTTTATTCCATACATCCATTGTAAATGACATATCAATTTGCACAGCAAATCAAACCAGCAAACAACAAGACACAACTCAAATAGAACATAAATAAATAAAAAGAAAATTTTCTTATCAAGAACAATTAAAATTTATAGCAAATCCCATTAGTTTTGAACTGTTTCACAGTCAACTCCACAACCCCCTTCTACTTCATTATCAAGGAAATAGCATGGACACACCCATACACTTGTAATGTCACTTGTATGAGTGAGGTCTCCGTATGGACATAGAGAGTGAGAGAGAAGAAACCTTGGAGGAGGTAGCAACAGGGCAAGTGGCGGCAGCACGCAGTTCCAATCATTTTGGCATCGACCTCTAAGGGATTTGTTGTATAGCTTGTTGCCAAACTGCTAAACCTCTTTCCATCTTTTGATAGAGAAAATTATTTAACAATGCCTGAAGTAAGGAGAAATTAAAAATTTAAATTGGCGACGTGCTGTCACACTGTTATCAAATTGACACATAAGAAAATGTCTTTTATTATTTACTAAACTTTGAAAAAAATCTTCACATGCTCATTATACTTTGAACAGACTTTTTGATTGTTCATTGAACTTTGAAGTTATCGAATTTTATCATTAAATTTATAAAAATGACGTAGAATTGTTGTTTGTTAAAAATGTGTATCCCAAACGCACGTCACTTACAAGTAATAAAAGTGGAAAAACTAGTCTGGGTTGTCGATCATACGAGAAATGATTATTTAATTACATAATAGTTAAATTTGATTTGGGCAACTTACAAAAATACCCAAAAATTTAGGAGTCTTTTGAAAAATCATATGAAAAATATTTTGAAAGTAAAAAAATCATGTGTAAATTAAGCGTCACTTTTTAATTAAAAAAAATAACATGATATCACTTTTTAAGGTGTCACTTTTTTGACATTGTAAAAAAATGACGTACTTTTATTAAAAAGTAATGTTTGTCACTCAAAAAAGTGACAAAAAATTTAAGAAAGTGACACAGAAAAAAAGAAGTAAAAAATATTTTGTAAAATTAAGTGACACAATGTTAAAAAAAAGTAGTGCAATGTCACTTTTGACATACAATGTCATTTTTGTTAAAAAAGTGGTGTTTGTTACTTAAAAATGTGACATAAATTTTAAGAAATTGATAGAAAATAAAAAAAAATGTGTCAAACACTAAAGAAGTGACAGAAATTCAAAAAAAGTGATAACTCTAAAAAAAAGTGAAAGCAATTCAAAGAAGTTACAAACACTAAAACAGTGATAAAAATTTTAAAAAGTGACAACACAAATTCAAAAATATTACAAACACTCTATGGATATGCTTCACTTGTATTAGCTAATAATAAAGTATAACTTCATTTTAGCAACGTGACAATTTATAAGTTGAAAGTGACAAAAATTCAAACAAATTACACGTCACTTTTCGTTCACGTTGCCTACTAATAAGAATTTGACAAAAGCACATGGCAAGAAATTTGTCACTTACCTTCACATCAAAGTTGTGTTTCACAAGTAACTCAGCTATGACAGTTCTTTCACAAAGAGAAGTGGTGTTTGACTTTGAGCCCATGTTTGGCTCCCAATTAAAATTTTATTCATTTTTCTTTCTCGTTTTATTATACACACATTCTCTCAGTAAAATAATATTACAAATAAACTCAAAAATTCTTCTTATTTTTTAACCTTATATTCTTCAAAAAACACTATTCCAAAATCATTTTTTTTCAAATAATGTAGTTCAAACATGTAAACTATATTTTTTGGAGTTGATATACCCATATAATAGAGTATTCAGGGCCAGTCTTGAGAATTTTGAGGCTCTGGGCGACTTATTTATTATGAGGCTCTTAAACGTATTTTTATCAAACGTAAAAATAATTAAATATTTAAATAACATATTTATATTTTAAATAAAAACTTGGACCAAATAGTATTTATTGAGGATCAAGAATTATCCTACCAATATTAGAATCATTTCGAAACTCGTAATAAATGACACATTATAGACTTGAGAAAAAGTTAATTTGGATAAACTAAATTGTAGTTATAACTCATTAAAGTAAAGTACATAATGTGTAATATTAGTTTCCAAATTAAACCATATTACCATAATAATATTGGACTCATTTGGTAGCTCATAATTAATTATGTCTATTAAACTCGAAACAAAAATTTATTTTGAATAAGCTCAAATTAAGTTAGAATCGATAAAAAAAATTTAGTTAAAATAAATTTTAATTAATTCATCTTTTAGTTGGGGCCATGAGGAAATTACACCCTCACAGGTTTTTAAAATACCATTTGCATAAATCCAAAATCATCTTTAATAATACATAAATCAGGTTTTAATTAACAATTTTTAA
>CAIGRT010000877.1:0-21039 GCA_903798405.1 Fraxinus platypoda
TATATATAGAGAGAGAGATATATATATATATATATATATAGAAGCATAAATTTTATATATCGATATTTCACGACGTAGATCTACCAGGTATATTTCTTAATCTACAATATGGATCTCCATAATATTATTATATTCTTTTTTTTTTATTTGGAATTTCGTACACGCAAATTTCCTTACTGTTATATACAATGATATATAACCGTGCTCATTTTTTTAAAGTAACAGTGCTCGTTTTGAGTTAAAATTAAGTCAATGTTTGAGTCCCATTTTTCAAAAGAACAATGTTTGGTGTACAATCATTAGGAGATTGTAATTTTTACAATCCCCTAATGATTGTACAAATGGATTTTTCCTTTTCAAAATTCATTTTTTTAAAAAATTATTTTCAATCTCATATTTTGTCATAAAATAAATTTTCACGTAAATTCAAAATTTTCTATTTAAAATATTCTCGAAAAAAAAATCATATTTTACAAAATCTATTCTTACAAAAAATAGACTAAACCTCTGTTTGGTGGGAATTAAAATCTGACTTTTAGAAGATTTTGATAAAAGTTAATGAAATATGTTGTTGAAAAATTGTAGGACCCTTGAAATATATAATTAAAATTAATTATTGACTTTTACTTAAATTAAAATTTTAATTTAATTCAAACAGGCTGTAAATTAAACTTTCTCTCTCCATAGTAAAAGTTAAGAAATCACCATATTTTGCGGCGTGAATAACTATTGTAAGTTGATTAATTCAAGGAATTCACTTGGATGCTATTTTTCCTATTCGGACTCGACAAATTGTGGATGGGTTTTCCACTAATTTTCTCTTTGGGCACGTGAAGGTGATGACCGATTGTTTTTCCCAAGTACCTTTTATGAAAGTTATGACATTACTTATTGAGCCTCTGGCAATCATTTTCAAAATTTATTTTTACATATTTAGTTTCAACCACACTTTCATACAATAAAATATTTTATACGTTAATTAATTTTTTTTTTACTTTTTAAACACACATTCTCCTAAAAATAAATATTTAAAACTCTATTTTCCCCAAATAATAATTGTCAAGCTGGAGTTAAATTGCATGGTCTATGAGCAAGCATCTATCTTGTTAAAAAAATCATTCTTTTTAGTTCATGAATTTCTGTTGGTCATTATATTATTTGAAATGTATTAAAAATGAGTAATGTTATTTGTATTATTGTGTACTATGCAAATATGATATTAGATGGCATCAATAATTGTATACGACAGTCAACAAGGAGAATGCTACTCAAAGAGCATTCTACGTAGAGCACCACATTCTACGTATTATTGTCTTTCACTACAATGCCCTCTACTTGTATGTTAGATCGTCTACCACTACAAGACTCTCTACTGGCATGCAAAGCGGTCTACCACTATAAGGCCCTCTACTCGCATGCAGAGCCGTTTACCACTACAAAGCCCTCTACTCGCATGCAATGTCGTATACCACTACAAGGTCTTCTACTCGCATGCAAGGCTGATTACCACTACAAGGCTCTCTACTTGCATGCTAGGCCATTTACCACTACATAGCTCTCTACTGCATGCTAGGTCGTCTACCACTACAAGGCCATATACTTGCATGCAAGGCCGTCTACCGTTTCAAGGCCATGTACTTGCATGCTAAGTCGTCTACCACTATAAGGTCTTCTACTTGCAAGCAATGTCGTCTACCACGACAAGGCTCTCTACTTGCATGCTAGGTCGTCTGCCACTAAAAGGCCCTCTACTCGCATACTGGGTCGTCTACCACTACAAGACCCTCTACTTCCATGCTTAGCCGTCTACCACTACAAGGCCCTCTACTTGCATGATTATCTGTCTACCACTATGAGACTATCAACCACTTAGAGGCCAACACAACACTTAACCATAAAAATATCATTGAATTGAATGGGAACCGTTCAACAGTTATCATGGACACAACCAACCACTAGATAAGTGGAGGTCTTCTACTCAGAACATTGGGGTGGTAGGAGATGCTACGTGGGACACGTGGCAAGGTAACCGCCCAACAGTTATATGGCTCCAGTCACCTATTAGTATTCCTAAGGCGAGACAGGTACGGGTCTAATAATTTTGGCTATCGAATACACTTTCTATCTTTTTTTCCTAATTCTACATTTTTCAAATCCCTTACTAATTCTCACGCAGGAGGTAAAATGGGGGAAAAAGCCCCAACCTCATTTCGCGGGTAACATTTGTTCATCGGAGTAGCATAAATACATTGCCCTACCAGGGGGGCACGGAGGTTTGTTTCATAACCATTTCATTGGCGTTGTATGTGGGAAGCCACTGAACATGGAAGTTATGTAAAAAAGACGAACTAAAAGTGATACGCGTTTAGTAGAAAATATTGCAGAGTCGAAGTCGTCGCCCAGGGTCAAGACCCGCTACAATAGCTTCAATATGTAACGCAAAGTCCATTTAGCGTCTTGGAGACCCAGTTGGCTGTCATGATGACTCTTTTCCAAAGTCAGACACAAAGAGTGGTCGATCCATCCCATAATCCACTAGGAGTTCCACCACAAGATACACTTGGACAGCCACTCCAGGATGTTCAAATGGTTGTCCCACCTGTTATTCAGGAAGCAATTGTAGACCAAAGATCCCATGAAGTTACACTTCTGCAGGTTCTACGTCCAATGGCATACATGGAACGCAAAAAGGGGGAAATGATGGCCTAGAAGTTTAACGATGCATTGTCAAGGAGGAATGATAGGCATGTGCAGATAGTTTTGGAGGAAAACGACTTCGCTTCGAAAATCATGGCAGTCTCTCTATCAAAAGGCGTCAAACAACCAATGATAGAGGCGTATGACGGAGTTACAGATCCCCTTGATCATCTACGTACTTTCGTTAATTTGATGAGGTTGTAGGCGGCCCCGGATGCCGTAATGTGTTGATCTTTCCCCCCGACGCTGAGGAGAAAGGCAAGATATTAGGTGGCTACTCAGGACTTTTGATGATCTCTCCGGAGCTTTGTAGCATATTTCTTGAGTAGCAAGAGAAAAGGAAAGACAGCTATTGGGTTGATGCAGGTTGTCCAGGAGAAAGATGAGCCCTTGCAGATTACTTGGCTAAAAATTCAGCCGGGTCATACTCGGCATAAAGGATCTTCAAACGTCGGCTCTGGTAATAGCCCTGATGAATGGGACACGAAATCGAGCATTTAAGATGTTACTCTTGAAAAATCCCCTGAATCGATGCATGATTTGTTAAAAAAGGAAGACGGGTATGTAGATGCAGAAAAAGCAGAGAGAGTCACCAAAAACCTTCGAGAAGGGCAGGAGCCAAAAACTCACAAACGAAAATTACATGATGAAAAAAAATCCACTGATAGGAACAAGCTGAAAAATGAGCACACGAACAAAGGGTATACGCAAGACCGGTCGACCAGGCAAAGGCGAGAAGAGGTTAAGGTCTTCTCTCCTTTAAATACCCCTCGTGCTAAGTTGTATATGGAGATACGAGACATGAAAAAGCTCAATTGGCCAAACCAATGGTCGCATCAGCTAGTAAAAGAGATAAGAGCAAGTAGTGCCATTTTTTAAAAAAACTGGTTAATTAGGAGTCTTTCTATTTTTCCTTGTAAACATAGTTGCTAGGAAGTTTATTGATTTCCCTAATGGAATGTCGGCTACCAGTTCTAGCATTGTGTAATTATTAGCATCATTCAATGAAACGTTAACACGACGATGGACGGTGAGGTCACTAAAGAAGAGACGGCCTTACTGAGATGTCCAAGTGGGCCTAATGAGTCCCTAAATCTGAGTAAGCCTTATCTAAATGCGTGGACTTGATCTACAACTGTGGAGATTTTTTATACGAATTATGGCTCAAGACTTCGTCCAAAGCATCAACATCGCCCAAGGGACTAAGCTGAGAGCAACAAAATCAATAAATTGGTTATAAGCTCAACAACACTCTATGGCCTAGTGGAGAGCCTTCAAAACCAAAAATTGGTTAAGACCCTAAACTACTAGAACCAACGCTCAACAATTCGATATCGCCCAAGGGGCTAAGCGAGAAACAACAAAGCGAATAAATTGGTCATAAGCTCGACAGCGCTCTACGAACTAGTTGAGAGCCTTAAAAATCAAAAATTGGTTAAGACACTAAACCCTAGACCATACGCTCTATAATTCGACATCGCCCAAGGGACCAGGCGGAGAACAACAAAGCTAATAAATTGATTATAAGCTTGATAGCGCTCTACGACCTAATGGAGAGCCTTCAAAACCAAAAATTGGTTAAGACCCTAAACCACTAGACTTGCGCTCTACAATTCAATATCGTTCAAGGGGCTAGGCGGAGAGCAACAAAGTCAATAAATTGGTTATAGGCTCAACAGCACTC
Source organism: Fraxinus platypoda (assembly GCA_903798405.1). Lineage (NCBI taxonomy): Eukaryota > Viridiplantae > Streptophyta > Magnoliopsida > Lamiales > Oleaceae > Fraxinus > Fraxinus platypoda. The sequence goes on from CAIGRT010000877.1 coordinate 4,382, forward strand.
TACAACCTAGTGGAGAGCCTTCAAAACCAAAAATTGGTTAAGATCCTAAACCACTAGACCCTACGCTCTACAATTCGACATCGCCCAAGGGCTAGGCGGAGAGCAACAAAACCAATAAATTAGTTATAAGCTCGATAGTACTTTATGGTCCAATGGAGAGCTATCAAAACCAAAAATTGGTTAATGTCCCAAACACTAGACCTTACGCTCTACAAGTCAACATAGCCCAAATGACTCTACAATCTGACATAGTCTAAGGGGCATGGCGACTAGCGACAAAACCAAGAAATTGGTTAAAGATCGACAATTGAAATATGAAAATCGAAATTGCTACCAGAGCTTGCGGTCGACGCGTGCTTGTCGACCGCATAGCAATCGGCACACGCCTACCAACCATATGACGGTCTACGCCGACAGTTGGCCATTATGCAGCCTAGCACACCCCCGTGGGGTTATCGCACCCGCTATGTACTACGCAATTGAATAAGAAAAAAGGTTCAAGAATAGGGAATTTAATTTTTACACATTAGCAAGCAGTTTCTATATGACAACATAGATGGAGAAAAGATAAACAACAATAGTGTTCAATGAAGAAACTGTCCATACTCAAAATAAAATGTGATTTTCTGTTCATATCCCGGACCAGGAAAGACCACTGAAAGATCAAATGATAAAAATGAATGACAGTGGAGAGTGTTACAAGATTAGCAACGAAAGACTACATCGACCTAAGTGGGAAGTCCTTTTGCTCCCGCCTCGCGATGTGTGCCCGAATGTCTTGGATTGATTAGCTCTGCTATCTCTCCCCTTGCATTGCGTCAAAAATTCATTGTAGCCCGAATGGTCAATAGAAGGATGCTCAGTAGCCATCTACTCCTTGGTTAAGGCGATAGAGGCTGCCACCGTTTTCCCCCGTATGCATTCATGTCCCTAGCATACTCTGAAGAAGCTTGGTATTGCTCTACGAACTAGGACCCTTTAGAATTTCAAAATCTACCACATTACGTATTGGGTCTCCTTCAATTTCAAAATTTTGGTTCTAGTGCTTAAAAGAACCAATATGATTTTTGAGAAAATTTGGTTGAAAGACGTGGAAATCAATGGAACAGGTTGAGAAAATTTGATCAATTTTGACCAAATTAAAAAGGGCAAAATAGTACTTTATATTTCTCTCATATTAAATAAGTAATTTAATTAAATTAAAAACCAAAAAATAAATATAAATATATAAACCTCCACCCCCAAATCAAAACCTCTTTTGTTCTTTTTCTTCGGCGAGACACTACCACCTAGCCGCCACCGTCACCTTTGAGCATTGTCATCACCTCCACCACAACTTTCTCTCCCCACCACTTCCACTACCAGCACTAGCACTCTCCATAGAAAAAATCAAGAAATGCCCACAAAGCACAAAACGTCATCACCACCGCCACCGTAATAGAATTTTTTAGCCGTAAAAACTAGAACATAACGCCACCAAAACACAAAAAATGTCAAAATCAACAAACACCACAAATAAATCGATTCATTTGCCTTTGATTGAAAGCACAATCTCAATAATGGTATAAAAGAAACTTCACATAATGTCGAACCCAGCACCGCCGCTCAATTTCATAAAAAAATAGTCCATCGCCTCTGCCCACTCCCCGCTCAATTTCACAGAAAAACCCGAACCCAGCAGCACCGTCCATTTCCCATTTTCTCTGCACTACAAGAAACTTCTGAATTAACTCCCAAATTCATCAAACATGATTTATTGTCCGAAAACTCTACAAATGGGACTTGAATAATTCACTGCGAAATCTAGTTGCTACTTTAATTCTTGAATTGGGGTAAAGATAAGGATTTTGGGAAATGGGATGAGATGAGATGAGATGGAATGGAATGGAGTGGGGTGGGGTGGGGTGGGGTGGGGGTTTATATATTTATATTTATTTTTTTTGATTTTTAATTTAATTAAATAACTTATTTAATATGAGAAAAATATAAAATGCCATTTCACCCCTTTTAATTTGGTTAAAATTGATTAAATTTTTCATTTTTTGGTCAATTAAAGGAAAATTTGACGATTTATGTCCAAATGGACTCTGGTTGTATATTTATGAAAGGTTAGGAACGATTTCTGTACAAAATCTGCAAAACCTTATGTTTAGCCCATGTTTGATACAAATTCTTCAAATCTTATTTTTTTTCTCAAACTCGTTTTTAATATTGTATTATCTTAATAAAATCATTTTGCACGTGTACTCAACTTTTCATACTTTTTAATTCCACAATTTGCAAAAAATCTACACAAACATACGCTTAAAATCTTCTTTTATGATTTCCTCACGTGTCCGAATCTGACGTTCCAGATTATGCACTTAATAACTTCGAGGATCTGTCTAAAACACTGTACCCGTCTATTCATATTCTTGCCCACGTTGACGGTGTAGAATCATTAGATGCAAAATATTACAGTTCACCGCGTTACACTGAATTCATCGGCTTAGTACTTTAAAAACCCCGGATTTTCGTCGCTCACTTCGAAAGCGTCACAGTGCACAGTACAGTCCTTTTCGCACTTTTCGGGAAAAAATATATGAAAATATCTATTAATTAAAATAAACTAAAATCAAGCGTTTCATTTTCTTCTCCGGCGTGCTTCGCCGGAAAAATTTTGCCCTTAGATCACTGCAGGTTATTCATCCGTAGAGGTAATTTTTTTTTATATAAAAAACGAATTGTTCTCTCTCACTGCTGAGTGCTCCATTTCTTAGGGTTAGGGCTAATCTCTGTCTTGGTCACGCTCTTCTATTTTTCACTATCATTGATTATTCAATGCATGTAATTTTGTTCAATGTATGGATTTAAAATATGTTTTCTCGTTTTTCTAAAATTAATTGTCGGGGGTTTAGGTTATTATTGAGTGAAATTGAGATTTCAAGTTGAATCGGTTGTTAGTTTTGATGGACCACTCAATGCAGAAATTTTTCCCTAGTTTTTATTGTTTGAAGACTGATATCAAGTTTTTTTATTTTCTATATTGTTTTAATTTTTCAATATTCTTGCACGTGGCATTGGCAGACACAGATAAAACGGCTCGTAAAAGCTGCACAGGTGTTTCAGGGAGGAGTTGATCAGATGAACATTTTCCCTGATCGAAGATAAAGTGAAAAATGGTAAAACTCCAAATTCGATTTAGAAATTGATGTGAACATTTTAAAATTTTTTTAAAGGCATAATTTTTCATGATTGTCTTTTATGTATGGAATTTTTCTACGAATCACTATCTGGTGCTATTAATTAATTTGATTTTTACGCTCCCTCTTTACTGTATTGGGTCTTTGAAACTTCACCATGCAGTTACTTTCTCATCCTGGATTAGGGCTTTAAAATCCAGTTTGTATACAAATTCTGTGTGTAGTTTGATTAATCATTTGGGTGGTAAATCTTGGTTTTTGTTATTTAGTAATTTGATCTAATGCTTTTTGAAAGCTTGAGATGTAATGTCTGATTGAAGGATTTTCCTTTGATATTTATGTATTGGTAGTTTAATATATCAATGATGTATAATTTCCTGATATCCTCACATGTTCGATCCACAGTTCAGTAAAGTGACACAGAAAATCACTGTGTAGGCATTCATGTATCAGACCATGTATTAGTGCACGAATTGGTATAAACATACAAACACCAGTTATAGATGGGTCAAAGATGGCTCTAGTATCTGCCGGTTTCTTTCTGATTTATCATTTTAAAGTCCTTCCCTTTGGCTTGTTGTAATATCCTATGCTGAGGCCCAAGGAAATTTAAATGCTGCCAGTTAGACTATCTTTGTACCATGTTCTTATCTGGGATTCTGTTTGCCATGTGAACACATTGATAATTGATCTTGGTAAGGATGTAAATGAGAGTGTGACAATAAAGATAAAAAGGAAAAAATGTATGATGAATCATCAATCCTGTTCAATAATGCATACGCCGTTGAAAGAATTTGAAAAAGAAAATTTTAAGTTGCTTGGTAAGCTCCAATTAGGATCACCGTTTGTCTTCTATATTATATCATTTAGTGTTTCTGCCTTTGTTATGATATTTTTTATTTGTACATGTGATCCATGTGTTGTATTACTGAAATTATTGCTATTAATCTGAAATTATTGAGTTTTATGCACACGTGAACATTATGTATGCACTTTTCACCCTATATTAGTGCACGTGGATGGAATTTTTTGCTAGCGTAGGCCCCCTTTACTTAATGTATATTCCTTATACACGGGGTTTCCCAGTTCTATTTTAATAAATTCATCGTGATTTATCATGGTTTTCCAGCAATCATTCCTTCTTTGACCTTTCAAACGCTCGTCGAGTGTCACATAGTGTCAGACATTAGTTTCTCATGGTGTAAAGTGTCATGCTTGAAGTACTGAATAAAATTTGCAGTGGAGGGAATTCTCAGGTAGAATATCAGAGGGTGCTGCAAGGACATAAATTCTTATTTCATGTATAGTAGAGTTGTTCCTTATCAGTCATCCTTATTCTTGTTCATCTTTTGCCACCTCATTCTCTTCCGTATTGCTATCCCATGTTTAAACTTTCATTTTCAACTGTATAGTGTTGCCAGGCACAATTGCCTCTTAACTTCTTAATTTTCTGCAATGGGATGGCCTCTTTATTTGATTTAACAAAGTTTGAATCCCTGTATTTATGACTCTTATCTACTTGAATTTTCTCTTTTAAAGGAATATATTTGGATTATACGATTTTCAGATAGCATGCTTGTGTTACAAAATTATAAACTATTCTTTATTTTCATTTTATCCGCATTCCTAATGCTCAGTGTCATATATGCTTTTCTTTATCGACCTTCTTTGTCATATACGGATTTTATCAATATATTCCTTTTGGATAATATTTAGTAACTTCATCAATTGTATCATGTTCACGTCCCATCCTTAAATCCCAAGTGCCAAAGAAATGAATTACGGTGAGAAGGTCACATGGCAGCAAGTGGCACGACATTGTTATCATTACTTTAGTTTCTTTCACTAATATAATTTTGACAGTCCTTTCAGAATAAGAGTATTTGGATGTCCCGTGACTATGGCACTTTGTCTGATGGAGAGATGGGTTATGACACTTCTGCTAGAATTGAGCAAAAACGTGCTCATCAGTGGTCTATGGATACATCTGAGCAAGAGCTATTCAGCAACAAGAAGCAAGCAGTAGAGCCTCCTAGCAACAAACCTACTTTAGGAGCTGTAAACATGAGCATGTCCCTGTTGGGCAACAGTACCAGTTCTGAGTCAGGTCAGATAAGCAACTGCCTATTCAGAACCCAGCCTCTCAGGAGTTCAAATTTTGCAGATAAGAATGCATCACTCTTTGTTCCTGGGGATCTGAATACAGGAACGAATTTCGTGGATCAGGTAGATAATGTTTCATCCATATGTTTATCAATGTTTCGTGATGTGGAAGTTCCCTTGTCTCTGAATACTGGTGTTAGAAAAGTAAAAGTCAACCAGGTTGTCTCGGAGAATCGCCTGTCTGAACTTGTGGGCAAATCTGTCTACCCTGGAGACAAAAATAAAATGATTAGTCCCATCTTTCATGGGACAAGGAATGACGTGTCACTTGCACCAGCTTACAATAGTGGAGATGGAAGTACCATTGCAGTGGATCCTGCCTTCTGTAAGACAGATGAAAATTTTATTTCAGTGGGACAGGCCTCCAACAAGAGAGATGGCTATTTCATGCTAATGAGTCATCACTATGATGGGATCGATAACAATCTGCTGTCTACTGGTCAAGCCTTTGACAAAAGGAATTACAATTTTACTTCAATTGGGGAACAGTGTGAAAAGGGAAATGGCAATTTATTGTCAATTGGCCCTAATTACTTCAAGGGCCAGGAAAATTTCAACGCAATGGATGCTTTCTACAATAAAGCAAATGAAGAATGTTTGTCAGCAGGTCCTACTTACGATAAAGGGGTGATAGATAGTACATCAATAACTTTAATCCACGGTCAGCAGGATGCTACTGTTGCATCGCTAGGAACTTTCTACAATAATGGAAATTCCAGTTTCCTATCAATGGGTCAAAACCATAATAATGGAAAAGGCACTACTATATCTTTTGGGGGCTTCCAGGATAATCCCGATGAAACTGATCCTTCTGGCACACCCATAAGCAACCATGATGGTTTACTAAATCAATTATCAGCTCAACCTTCAGAGGAATTAGGACAAAAAGGTTCTTTGAAGTTCCCAATTACTACCATTGTTTCAGCATCTACTTCAAGGACAGGTAGCACCCCCAAGAATAAGGAACAAAAGACAACTAAAAAGGTCCCTTCAAACAACTTCCCTTCAAATGTTAAAAGTTTGTTATCAACTGGTATACTTGATGGAGTTCCTGTGAAATATGTTTCATGGTCAAGGGAGGTGAGTTCTGATATTCTTTTGTCTTCCATTCTGTTCAAGGGTTTTTGCCTTGATCACAATAATATTTGTGCATGCAGAAGAATCTTCAAGGAGTGGTAAATGGGACTGGTTACTTGTGTGCCTGCAAGGAGTGCAAGTTTTCCAATGTAAACATTACTGATACCTCTCACTGATAATTCCATTTGTATTGTTCAAAGTGTGATCAACCAACCTATTAACATTCTATTCCCAACTTATATTATGCAGGCTGTTAATGCTTACGAGTTTGAGCGTCATGCTGGTTGCAAGACCAAACACCCAAATAATCACATTTACTTCGAGAATGGGAAGACCATTTATGCAGTGGTCCAAGAATTGAAGAGTACCCCTCAGGACATGCTCTTTGAGGCAATAGAAAATGTTACTGGATCTTCTGTAAACCAGAAAAATTTCCGTACTTGGAAAGGTGATTATTTTTAATTTCTTTATAGAAGGATATTTTGTCTTTTTTATTCCTGGAATGATGAATATGTTTTATAAGTCTGCACCTAAGATGCTCTTTCCTCTCTTTCCCTTCTCAGCTTCTTATCAAGCTGCAACCCGTGAACTTCAGCGTATTTATGGAAAGAATGAAGTGGCCGTGCCATCCTGATAAATCTGGTGGCCAAATTTTGGAGGTTGGTTGACAGCTGATGTGCATGTAGCTTGTGTACATGACCATGGGAATTATACAACTTATATGGAGCATTAGACTTGTTAGGAATTGAATGCTGATCAACAAATTTTGCTTTTTGAACATTTTAGTACCGTTCTGTCATCTTCTGGGTATGATATTTTGTCTGTGAAAAGTAAATGTGTTTTCACCATAGTAAAATGGTTATTAGAAGTAGATTTTGTTTCTGCAAAAGATTTGGTTTCTTATTATTTGGGCGTCTGAAAATTAATATCTTGTGCTTGAAAGCATTTGGTTGATTACCCTTATTGAAGGTGCAATCCCAGAGTCTGTCCTAAAATTGTCACAGTTTGAGTAATTATGCGCAGTGTGCACTGTCAATTGTATGGCATATGCATCTGCTAAAGATTGTTATGACACAAAATCGATACAGAAATCGAATCTGGAAATAGGGTGTTCACTCTGGCAATTTTAGAGCATCATGAGAATTCTTGGATATAACTGCTATTCTGTTTTAAATGAAAGAATGCCATGGTCTGCTTTGTTAGACAAATTAACTTTCAAGGGGAGAGTGGATGAAGTGGCTGTAGAATGCCATGGTGTACTTTGTTAGACAAATTAACTTTCAAGGGGGAGAGTGGACGAAGTTCCTGATTCTCGGTTGTTTTTCAAGTTTTTTGATGCTGCTGTGCATGACCAGGACATTGTGCATTAAGTGTGCAGATTTGGGGATTATGCAGGTTGTTGAGTCTGAGTGTATTTACTGGTACAAGAATAGGAAATTTTTTAGTTTTTACCAGTTGGGTGACCTCTAATGTCTATAAAGCTGTATTTCAGATATTGTATAATTCTGGTGGATCGCTGTGTTTCTAGGACAAGAAGTTGGACAAATAATGTCATTCTGGCAGATATTAGTCGTGACCCAAATATTTTGTTCTTAGTTTAGTCAATTTGCCTTTGGAAGTGATCAACCCTACCTACAAGCTTTTTAGAAGACATCTCAAAAAACTCTTATGAACTGGGTTGTTATTGATATGCTTATGTCGTTCTTCTTTAATCCTATACTATCCAGTTTAGCACTTCAAACGTGCATATTTTATTAGTTTGACTAGGGATCAAAAATTTATCCAAGTGGACCCTAGTCACAGTCACAACCGGCCCAGAATTACACATTTCGAGTTCTACCTATTTTCATTAATCTTGCGCAATCATGTTGCTGTGCTTTCAATGAATTTATTCTCTATAAACACACTAGCCAACCCCAAATATCTAGGCTCCCTCTTCTTCTTTGTCTGCCATGGATGAACTCTTTTTTACACTCTTACCCCCACAGTACCAGGTACAACCCTGTCAACCTGCAATATTCTCAATATATTTTAATAATTAAAAATGCCCGTGTAATCAAGAAAATAAGTAATACTAATAGAGCATGTTTCGTCGGACGACTAAACAGTGCTTGATGATATTTAAAGCAAAAGTTATAGTCCTTGTTTGGTGGAGATTAAAAACAAAAGTTTTTAGTAAATTTTGATAAGAAAAAAACTCATGAAATGTGTGGTTGAAAAGTGGTTGGTCTTATGAAATGTGTGGTTAAAATTAATTGTTGACTTTGACTTAAATTAAAATCTAGATTTTAATTTCGAGTAAATAAGTACATAGTTTTATTTATTATAATATTTCATTTTATCAAGTAATATACACGGGTGCGACCTTTTTTTTGTACTTGGAGAATTTCAAAATGAATTTGCTAGCATTCAGAGCAAAATTTTGATCGAAGTTGTAGCATTCTTCTTCCCCCTGAATTTCATATTATTAGAAATGACGTATGTCGACGAGGAATAAATAACGTGTAGTGAGCTTTTTACTATGCTCTATAGAAACAAGTTTAATTTTCTTATTAATAAAACATGCCACTGTGTGTATTTTTTAAGGCTTTTTAAGAACTTAAAAAATCGTTTTGTTGCTTAAGCGAGACAATATTGGCTCCTTTGATAAAGGATGCTATAGAATAATGGATAATATTGAGAATATAAAAAGAAGTTAAACTTATGTTCACTGTAATGTCTAGTTTTACTCCGCATTGCGTAGGGCAAATGTGTGATGTATTGATGCTGGTAAATATGGTCTCTGTTTGGTTTCACTTAAAATCAAATTTTTAGTAGATTTTGATTATAACAAAAAAAATTGATGAAATGTGTGATTGAAAAGTTGATAAAAGTTGTAATTTTATGAAGTGTGTGGTTAAAATTAATTTTATCGTTAACTTGAATTTTTATCAAAATTTTTTAGGTAAATCGACTAGGGCATAGAGAGAGGAGTGTTTACTTTACCAAGTTGAATTGCTCTGCCCAAAAAAAAAAAAACAACAATGTGACGAGAATTCATCATTTTTCCTTCATTATAATTCGTGAAATCTATAATAAGTAATTCTTGAACCGATTATTCCATGTGTCAAAAAATACTATCAATAAGAAACTAATGTACACCTATTGATTCTTATTTCTTACAATCTCAAGGTAGTGTTTTTTTCATAAAAAAACAATGTTAACCCACAGTGTAAATTGAAAGTGGTGTCCCCTAGTACTCGATATTGCATAAGTTGCTGGTACACATTTCATTCCAAACAGAAAAGTTTCTGCTCAATCATGGGCTTATATTCATGCTGAAACACTCAGTTTTAAATGAAATTTTCTTTAGTAGTTAAAATTTTTATTGGGATTGTATGCCAATTTTAAAGGTTAGTCACAGAGAGAACAAAAATCACATCAACCTTTTCTTTTATTATTATTATTTTGTTTATTTTTTTTTGAACAACACGATCAACCTATTTTAGTTTGTTGAGGTAGCAACTCTGCGAAGTTGCCGTCGGATATTGATGTCGAATATGGTGATGAACCTACTGTTGTGTTATGGTTCCCATTGTAAGATATGGAACTTGAATCTCACGTCGAAATTATGGGCTTTCGGTGTATGGTTTATATAAATTTACTTTTCAATAGCTGGCTTTTGAGGTATGCTTTTCCAACATCTATATCGATGATATCAGAACATGTACCATGTCTCCCGATTGCAATCGAACGGCACAGATGGTGACGTCGATATAGTAGTATTCGTTCCGAACTAATCATGTACTATTGCAAAGACACCGCGTAGGCATTGAAATAGCGGAACATGGTGAATTGTTATGGTTCTTATTGCAAGATATGGGGCTTGAATCCACATCGAAAGTATAGACTTTCGCTACGTGGTTTATATAGATTTAAACTCTTCAACTTCAATAGCTAACTTTTGACCTATTAAATGCATCATGCACACATGACGACCAAAAGCTTAATCTAACAATAGAAAACTAGAGGTAAGTTATTTTTATTGTTCTTTTAAGTTAGGCCTAACCCCCTCTTATACTATTTTTCTTTCCTTTTTAAAAATACATAAGACGGTCGAAAAATATTTGAATTTGCATGTGATGTTATTTTATTGAAGAATATGTGGTTGAAAATAAGAGAGAATAATATATTTTAAAAATAGTAAGGATCAAACAAGGGCTAAATAAATAAATAAAAAGTTATCATATTCAATTTATTGGACTTGATAACAATGGTCCCGAAATTAAAGATCCTGAAAAGAAAAGGAAAAACTCTATTGGTCATTGTCTGCCATAGGTTCAATAGCTTATGAAATAAAATTCAGGTCTCAAAATGCTTAATCTTAATTCATTATAAAATAATGAATTTCACAGACTTCCAAACCACTTTCTAACCAACAAAAAATGTAATGACAGAAATAACCAATCACAGATGTTGAGCAAGCCACATACAGCACTGTACATAAATTACAATATCAAATCTTGTCAACCACTTTGCATGTAAACTCGATCCTTTATCAACATGTAACCCTTTCCAACGCTTTCGAATGTATTCCCTAGATTGTGCTATTGAAAAAGGTTGGTCACTGTCCACCACCAACTTTTGTTGCAAAAAGAATCCTTCACTTCAACAAAACAAAACAATTACGCATCATTCCGAGGACAACAGAATGTTTATACGCTGCTCCTTGTAGAGTTTAAGAGTCATTAATCAACCAAGAAGCTTGTGCTTTATGGCTGTATCCAGGAGTAGTCGAAAGCAGTTCTTTATTATCAAGAAGCTGCATTCCTCTTTTCTTCAAGTATCGCACCCTCTCTAAGTGCAATTTGCGCCTCATTCTCCTTCCCTAAAGCAAAAAGAGCAGCAGCTTGCAAGTAAGACGCTATATGCCAAACAGGAGAAATGACTTGTGCTTGTACTGCATCATTGAGGGCCTCCTGCGCATTATCGCTCATGAGGTATGACAAACTACGGCGAGCAAAAACAGTTGGGGAGACCATTGTACCAACATCAATAAACTGCAGCAACATAGTTGTAGGAGAATGTTAATTATTAGACTGCTGAAAATTATCAAGTGTACAAGAGTTGATAGGACAATAGCCGAAGAAATAAAAAAAGTCAATGAGATCGACAATGATTTTCATTATTTTATCGGGTACGCTCTTCAAAAGTGAGTATGGAATAATTTGTGTGCAGGTAATTTTTTTCCTTGCCTGTGTGTAACAATCAATCGCAGCCCCAGATTCCTTATGCCGGAAAGCTACATCACCCTTTTTCTTGGAGTTCAAAGTTTCCTGCATTTGATTTGTCCACATCTGGAATGAAAGCTGCGAATAGTAAAACACAATGTTGAGGAAGACCATATAGCACATTCTTGTTGACACACACCAGTATTACTCGTAAAATATTTAAGTGCATCTTAGCAACTGTCATCTACAATTGACCATGTGATGGGGGTATAGTGCGAGTCTCTGTGTGTGTGAGTGAGTGAGGGAGGGAGGGAGAGAGAGAGAGAGAGAGAGTGGTTGTTTTGGAAGTGGAAAAATGGCTTTTAAGCAGAAATAAACCTCTGTTGCAGCTCCCTCGTCATCTTTGTACCCAAGTTTTTCTAAAATCTCATGCATGGCAGTCAGATCCATCCTTAAGCATGCTTCACCAAGTGCAGATAGTGACATAACCTCGCTACCATGAGGAATGCCCATCAATAAATGGGAAGGAACCTGCAAGATGAAATGTGGCCAATACAACTTAATATACTACACCAGTCTACATAGAATTAACAAAAATGAAAGTGACCCTCGTTTCATAGAGAATGTATTTTACTTTCCAATTTTCATTTCATGGAACTACGACATTCATATGAATAATGCTACTTATCATCATGATGATAAATCATCGGTGATGTGGCAACCCCCCCCCCCACCCACCCTCTCTCTCTCTCTCTCTCTCTCTCTCTCTCATAAATTGAAATGTCAAATCCAATTATTCTATATAGACTGTCATATCATCGATGATTTATCATCATGATAATAAATAGCATTATTCCATTCATATAAATATAGAAGAACGCATGTGCACGCAGAAATAGTGACCCAAAAGAGGATATTTACAATATTCAACTATCATCTTTTTTGTTACACACTCCAATAACTGATGTCTTGTATCTCGAGAAGCATGTCTAAGACGACACTGACTACTAAAACTTCATAAATAATTGCAAACAATTGGCAAAGATTACATCAGTCGAACAAGCTTTCGGTACTGAAACTAAAATTAGGATATTCCGAAGTTTCAGATACGCAAACAATTGACAGTTCAATTGTTCTTGAATTGGGGGATTCAAAGTCAAAAGATTACCTCTCAAGAATTGTTCTCCCATCTATTCTATCCAAACAAAAGATCCTAAATACTGTTTGAATTATATAATCTTGCTTATACTAATCTGAATAGATATGGTTGTAAGTGAATCACCCCTCATGACCAACAGCCTAAAAGAAAATTTTATTGACATTGCTTTGAGAGAAACTAATTCGTAGTTATCTCCATAACAAATGTGACGCAACTGGGAATACGATGAAACAAAAACTAGACGAGGCATGTTGCTTTTTGGTGTGATAGCCACTTACAACACAGTCCTAGCAAGTAGAATCCAATGAAACAGTCAACATTTTTCAAGTTTAGAATGTAAACTCTGCAGACAAGAATAAAAATAATGTACAAAAGCAAATGAATAAATGTTAAATAACAATTCAAATCTGAGAGCCTATTTGATGCAGTTTTTTGAGAATATATTTTGCCAAAAGTGATTTTGGAGAATGTGGTTAAAAAGTAGGGAAATTTTATGGGTCCTCGTGCAAAAATTATTTTATTGGAAGAATGTGTGGTTGAAGATCAAACAGGGGCTTAAAAGCTACATATTGAGATAAAAAACCAACCTCGGTTTCCTTCTGAAGAGGTATTAAAGCAGCAACTAATGATTTAGGATTTGGTCTCTCACGGGGTTCATATTGCAAACACCTTGATGCTAGACGTACTAACTCGGTTCCATCATCATTCGAAAATTGACCTTCCAAGCAAGAATCAGTTAGCATCTGAAGGTTCCGATCCTTTATCAAATCAAGGGCCTGAAACAAATTAAATAGAATATTAGACGCCAACTGCATGTTATTACATAATTAACATTCAAATACACCGCAAAGCTGCTAAGAAATTAAAAGAAAGAAATGCTAAAACACAAACACAGAAAAAAGAGCTAAAGAAAACAAGTAAATCAAATTCATGAGAAACCATCATTTTCAATCCAACAGATCTGTCATGATTCAATGCAAAGACAGAAAATCAGACTTTGAAAAGAGAACATATACTGTGGTAAAGTACATATTCAAGGTGCCAACATTTCGAAGATGGGATCTTCACATAGAAGATACTTTATTTAACCCTTTCATAATCGTTAGTTCAAATTATTTAATTCAGGTTTCCCCATATATCTCTGAATCACTGAATGCAACTTGACATGCCTTCATATCTAATCTAATTACAAGAACAAAGGGAGAAAGGATGCTCGGTGTATGACAAATCAATGAAGAGCAAAGTTATCTCCCTCAAGTTCTAATCGACTTACTTCATTCAAAAAGTAATTAATAACACACTTGGAATCTACAATTGGCATCTTAACACAACTCTTGTCATTTGTAGAAAGGGTACATGAGTTGCATTTTAAACAAACCAATATCTAATTCAATTGTTTTATGTATAAACTATAGTTTCTTCTGCCACATAGGAGGAAAATAGTAGGAACTCTAGATAGGAAGGGAAGCAGATAGAGGACGTTATTGCCATGTTTGGTAGCACAGATTAGCCTGTACTTGATGATACTGAATAAGAAAAATAAGTTAAAATTTTGTTTAAAGAACTGTACGATTTTATAGTGTTTGCTAAATATGCACCAGGTGCACAAGGGTGCACTACTAGATTCGAACTCTGTCAAGTACATCGATATGTGGCATTGACCGGCCAGGGTACAAATTTTTTCTTGATATTATATGAATAGGAATCTGCAATATGTGGGGAACAATGAGTTCAAGCAGAAGATTAGTTGTAAAAAGCATAACAGATAATTGGTGGTTACCGTGCTTAAACTGATGAAAGCACCTTAAAGCTAAATTCAGGTGATAATTATCTCAAGTATGAAAAATAAAGTTCTCAAGAATCTTTGTGTCTCAGTGCATTGCAACTAATATCTTTTGGGAACTATATCTAAAATAGGTTTTTCGAGTCAGTTATCAGACAGATTACAATGTAATTAGCCGGCACATTGTCTACATCAAAATCATCTTGCATTGTCAAACTTAGCACCAACAGACTTACGTGGCTTGGGGGAATGTGTTTTCCACTGAGAAGGTCAAGCAAAAGAGTGCCAAAGCTGTACGTTACGCTTTCTGGACTAACTCTTCCTACAAAATTAATTTAAACACAACATTGAACAATCTCAGAACGTAAGTGTTAAATGTGGGTTTTACATAGAATATAGAAAAGAAACATATTAAGAAATAGACATCAAGCCAACGCCTAACAGGCTAATACATAAAATGCAGTGAATCGAAAAATTCAAAGCAATAGTATTCTGAAAGTACATTAAAGGTCCGAAGTGCCTCATAGTCAAATTGTCTATCTTTACTATGTTTTGAAATTAAACACAAATCAGTTGACAGTCTCAGAACATGTGTCAAATGTGGGTTTACACAGAATATAGAAAAGAGTTCTAAACATATTAAGATGAAATTGATATCAAGCCAATGCCTACTAGGCATTAACATAGAATGCATGAATTGAAAAATTTATAACAATCATAATCTGAAAATTCATTAAAGGTCTGCATTGCCTCATAGTCAAATCGCCTATCTCAACCATGCATGGAATTAAGAAAACGTGTAACTCAGCAGGTAGTTTCCTTTAAAGCATCTAATTCCGACCCCAAGAGAGTTTACTCAACCATGCATGGAATTAAGAAAACGTGTAACTCAGCAGGTAGTTTCCTTCAAAGCATCTAATTCCGACCCCAAGAGAGTTTACTCAACCCATTCCCCAGTTTCCCGCACTGCTCAAGTAAGTGTGAGACTCCATATGAGGACCTTCTCTTGTGCCCACTCTCTGTTCACACGGTTCTCATCTAGAAGTTCATAGGTTACAGAAACAACACCCCACCCCCCACCAAAAAAAAAAAATCTAAATGGAACCCAAAAAGAATATACACGAAGAAGTATTTGAAATACATTATGAAACACCAAGGGAAACTTGGATCATGCTCCAAACGAACACAAGACAATACTCTAAGCTTCTCCAAAAAATTCAAGAAAACTGAGGATCTCAGAAGGCTTCAACTGCTTTAGAACTCTGTGCTTGAAAACTTTCAGATTTCATCCAAATCCCAGAGAAGATCAATTATTTCAATTTTCATTCGCCTTTACCAATATAAGAATGTCATACAACCATTAAGTAATAACTACCGTGTAAATATAATGATTGAAAGAGTTCCTCAGAAAAAATTAATAACATTTTGCTCCCACAAATTATTGGCGCACCAACACTCGAACTTTCAATTACACCATTATCCAACTCACACTTCTCATTACTTCCCAACCAACCCTCCATTAGCTAGTTATATAAAGTCAATACTAGTACAACAAAAGATGCAAACTTAGGTCAAAATAAGAGGTATAACACATTGATGCCATGTAATTATCATCCCTCTTAGTTTGTGAAGCCTCCCCCTGCCCCAACTATGTACTGAGAAAAGTGACTTGCCTTAATGCCAGGACTCAAATTGATCCTTCAACCATATAACACATTGACTCTTTATGTGGGTGAAAGGTGCAGAATTTTGACTTCTACTACGTGATGGATCAGCATACAGCAAAATAGTATATAATAAAACTCAAGTCCAAACTTATATAGGTTAAAATCAAATGCACGTTATTCTTGGAAATTGTTTTTTTCTAGGAGTACTATAATATGGTACTCAAGAAACCGTGGAAGTGGGTTAGTTTGGGATATTAAGTTGCAGTAATTAAGGGGTTGTTCTCTTTGTGTTTGAGTTTTGTATTTTGTGTTTTGAATTCATTTTGGGTTTTGTGTTTTGAGTGTCCATTTTAAGATTCTTGAAAATGCGTTCTTTTCGGCATTTTGAAAATTTGTTTTCAAAAATTAGGAAATGGA
>CAIGRT010000879.1:0-10712 GCA_903798405.1 Fraxinus platypoda
AGGGACCAAACGGTCAATTCAACTGCCTTTGTCAGAAACATTCAATGCCAGCCAACCTATGGAGGGACGGATTGACACCTTGGGTGGGATGAGCCCTAAGGATCTGATAACACGTGTTTCCTCATCTAACGGCTCTCATCTTCCCATCCTTAGTATAAATATCCACTCCTTGTGCCAGAAGACGGATTCGAATCCTATACATTCCACTACTACATTGCAAACTTGAGTATCATTCTCTCCCTTACATATTGGCACTTTATCATTATATTTCATCAACCACTTCCCGGCGAGTATTTTACCGTCGGTGAACTCTTTCCCGGTTGAACTATAAACTGACTTGACCGTCGGAGTGCTCGCAGCCGCTCCCTACCCCTCCGGGAAAGGCCACGGGTGACTAACGGCGTGCTACATGTGCAGGGAAGAGCTGACTCGAAGACTTACTCTGTTGGTCACGTGTTGGAGCCATTTTTTGAGGTCAACAAAGACAAATCATCAAAAGCTTTGAATGTAAAATTGAACAACTGTCATATACACCTATAGCTTCTTAATATGTTTTGATATTTGGGATTCTATTCACTTCAATTTGAGAAAATATTGTGTTCTTCTGAATGCATGACCTCTTTTTCTTTTGGCTTGTTCTTCCTTTTGGTGATTTCTTTTAGAATTTAATAAATGGTTACATTTAACATCCATTTCGTCTTTTTTAAGTGTACAAATGTTCGATTATTCACTTTCTTCTTCTGGTTTCTTCAACTCTGTTGTTAAATTTTATATTCCGTGGTTACACTTATTTTCTTTAATTCTTCCAATTCTATTGAGTACTCAGCATATCAAAGTATTTATTGCAATTTTTTTCCAAATCAATCTCCCATGGCTACTTTGGTATTCATGAGTAATAATCTTCAAGTTATTATGTGCAGCACTTAATTTCTAAAATTCTTTTTCGATTTCCGTTCCTCTCTTTAACAACATTTAGCATTTGAAATTCAGGTTCTTGATCCCATTAACAATAAACCTTAGTAATATATTTATATGCTTAAATACTTTAACGTCGTTTGTCTTTTTTAAAAACAATAATATTATTTTACAAACAATAATACATTTATAATTCTTTCTTCCGATCTTTAGCTACAAATTTAAAAATTTCTACGTTACTAACCTATTCCAATTGCGTAAACAAAAATAGTTAAGTAAATCTACTTTTTACACTTCCAAAAGTTAAATTATGGTATTAAAACTTTCTTACCAATATAATCACGTTCGCAAATTTAACTCACTCAATCCTTTTATTTCTTATGTAAATAAGCATTACAACAAGTAACTACTACCTTCGACAAGAAATAAATTATCAACATTATATAACAATTAATTCGTTTTCAAACCATTACATCCATTCAAACTATCATACTAATAACTAATATATTAGTCCTTCTACATTTTATTAATCACTTTACCATGGCACCAACATTTGTATCGTATACTTTATTTTCAATTTTTTTCTAACAAAAACGATAATAAAAACTTTTCGATATATATATTAAATAAATAAATAAATTTTAGATATATAGAATTTTACTACTGGTATGGTAATAATAACCTTTCTAACAAAAAAGGAAGTTCCGAGAACTTTATACTACCTTCCAAAAAGAGATATTTTACAAATAAGTAATGACAGTTTTTCTTTTCGATGTAGATACTTCATAGCCTATAGATACATGTATCAACACTTCAATCCTTCTCTTTCCAACACTCAAAAAGAATAATTAAAATATTCATCCCAGTTATGAAATTTTTTCTATAAATACCCAAGCTTATTCTTCCACCTTCAAACGTCTCATTCCCAACTATATAGAAGAAGAACTTGAAAAACTATATTCCCATTTCATATCCGGTAACTTCTTTCATCTCCAATTGTTAATTCCATCTCCATTGTTTACTTTATCTTGTTATTCTTATTATATTTTTCTTATACCAATAACACTCCAACTTCTCCATGGGATTAACAGATACTAAGATGACCACTCCCTGTAAGCTCATCCCAAAAATTTCTACTGCAGAAAATAATTGGTCTGCAAAGGTGATTATTGCGAAAAAACAGTCACCTAAGAACGCTCGTAACACCTCTGGTCGATACCAAAATCTTCTTCTTATGGATTTACGGGTGAGTACCTACTAATAGATATAATAACTTCATCATTCTATTTATAACTATTCTTCCTTCTAATATTGTTAACTCTTTATAACCTATATAATCTTTATAACCTTTATAAACAGGGAAATAAAGTTATAACCACGATCTATGATACAAACATTACAGCCTTGGAAGATCAACTACAACTCGAAAAGACATACATACTGTCGAATGCAACTGTCAAGAATAACAGAAGCACATTTATAAACTTTGCTGAAGAAAAAATTTGGACCATCACTAGGAAAACATGAGTAGAAGAAGTGAATGAAGATAACCTAAACTTTCTATTCTCTACATATGAAATTACTCCATTCCATGAACTTGAAAGATACATGGACAACAACACGAACATAAGTACAACTCCCGACATATACTAAATTTATAGCCAATGTTACCATTCAATGCTTACAATTTATTTTCTTCATGTTCAACTAGAACCATGTGTACAATACAATACAAGACAACCAAATCCATTTTCTACTTATTACTGGTATTATAGGTGTTGCTATAGACGTATGGCAAAAAAGAAACATCGAAACCCACTTCGGCATAGAAGCCTGTCTTCAAGATATTATATTGATAGACAAAAATTTCCAGTCTGTAATGCTAACACTGTGGGATAGCTTCGTGGAAAGAGAATGCATTGCTATCATTGAAAACCTTGCAAAAAGACCTATGATAAGGGCGACTGATGTTAAAGTTTCTTCCTTCAATGGAAAGTTTACTTTACTGTAATATTACAGCAAAAAAAAGGTAAACAACAAATCTCACATTTCTTTTATTTTGTTTGTAGGCATTACACTTTCTACGAAAGTCAACAGTACTATTTTCATTGATGCTGAAATACTTGCAATCGTAGACTACAGAGAATGGTTCCTACACTAAACTCTAAATTCTAGACTTCTTCCCGATCTATATGGAAAGAAAATCACGTAATTATGTGCTTCATTTTCCTATAGGGTGAAAGTGAACAATGAAGAACTTGAGAAACTAACAGAGAAACCATTTGTTGTAGTGACACCACCAAAACTTTCTCCTCCAACGAAAAACAAATTCACATCACTTGCTGACTTGCTGGGAATCTACCTCGCCGTATACATCTTCATATATATACACTACACATAGCTTCTTTATCATAAATTATACTCAGTAATATTATGAAAACATTTTCACATTCTAATTCAATCATCCAATCTAACATAAATGTTTTTCACAGAAGAAATTCTATTGGGTAAAAGCCCAATGGAAAATTGTTTCAACCCACCAAAAGTTTTGGTACATGTCATGTAGCAATTGCAAAAAAAAATCCAACGTAGACTTTGAAGAAACTTATAAATGTCGATTCTGCAAGTATGAGCATGCAAAAGCTGTGCCAAGGTAAACTGCATCTCTAACATTGGATTCAAGTATTTACTGATACAATATCTAATGTCATAAACTTTGGTTCTCCAGAGCAAATGCTTTCATTTACCTGGAAGATAAATCTGGAGGATTAGATGCAAGCATAATAGGAGAAGCAACAGAGGCACTTTTGGAAGCTAACGCCAATGACATAATGGACCATTTTGTGAAGGTAAAAGAAAACTACTACTGCCTTGAAACAATTTATTTACAAAGATACCAACATAGAATTCATACATTTTCCAGGATCCCGATACACATCTAAATGATATAATAAAGACTGAATTCGAAGAAGATTTACTCTTCTACCTCAAAGTAACACAAAAACGTCCAGATCCACCAGAATATCGCTACGAAATTATCTTCGTCTTCAATGTGTCAACATCAATCGGTAACTTAAACTCCTCATCGTCAACTGAAATTAGTGACGTCAACATTTCAACGGAAGTGATGGACATTTGACACAGCAGAAAAGACAAAGGGAAAATGTATACCACATGCAGTGAAATTTCCACAGACATGACAGAAGGAACTACACCGGAGCCAAAAAGAAGTCTATTCCAAGTACTGGAGAAAACAACTGAAACAGAACCCAAGAAGAAAACAAAGGCAGCCACAGACTACAAACCGAATGAAGAAACCAAAATCATAATTTCCAAACAAAAAAAGGAATGACAAAATTGCATGATGTTTTGTTATACTATACACTGGTAGTTTCTCTTATATTACTGTGAAGAGAAAAAACTATGTATAGTAACTTCAAGTTGAGTCTGCAGTTAAGACTCGAGTTACTGTTTTTGTTTTTAACATGTTATCTTGTTTAAAGTATTTTGGTATCTTTTTGATTCTAGAAGGATGAAACTATTGTAAGCTTTTAGAATAAATATTGTACAGTCACTATCAATAATCACTAATATCTTCTTCTACCTATATAAATTTAGTTTTCACTACCACATTAATATTATTTACTTTGTAGTTCAACTTTAGTACCATTACATAAATAGCTACAATTAATATCGGTTAACTTCAACTCATTAACAACCTATAGGTACATAAGAAATCTGTTGCATTGATTTTTCAATCATGTAAAAGACCCAGATATAGTCTCCACCCGGGCGAAGGTGTGGACATTCATCTCCGCGCACCGCCTAGAGGATTCGTCTCTGCGCACCGCGGAGACATTTCAAAATTTTTTTCATTTAAATTTAAAAGAAAATGTATTTTATAATTTATGTAAAATTACTTTGAATATCACTTCACATCCATCAAATCTCATCACAACTTCTTCTTATATTTAAAATTAAAATTAAAAAAATTGTTTGTTTTATAATTAATAATCACTTCACAATTTTTAACAAATTTTAAATTAAATGGATATTTAAAATAAAAATAATATAATAATAATAATAACTTACTTCTAACCTAGCCAGACCATTCATTTGCTTTCTTTACATTACAATTGCATTCATTTCCTTTCTTTACAAATTATTTTGAGACTCAAGCCAATACACCACCAACGCCAGCACCAAATCTACCGTCGAAAAGGTAAATCTAAACCACCTTCTCCTCCGCGCCACGTGCGCGGAGACACGGGGTCTCTGCGTGCGTGGAGATCTCCGCGGGCGCAGAGCATGGGTCTCCGCCTGTGCGGAGACCGACTCGGGTCTCCGCACGTGTGAATACCCGTGTCTTTACCGCGCGGAGACCCTGTGTCTCCGCCTGTGCGGAGACTCGAGTCTCCACACACAGGAAGAACCGTGTCTCCGCGTGCGCGAAGACCGCTTCTCTGCGTTGTACGGAGATCCGTAGAGGGAGATCAAATCTCCGCACTGCGATGTCTCCGCTCAACGAGGAGATCCGATCTCCACGTCGCGTGGAGATATTTCTGGTCGGAGAACACCTCTACTAAACATGCAGATTTCAAATTCTAATTCCATTTGTTTATAAATAAATTTTATTATTAATATAGATTGTGCTTTTTTCATAATTTGTGCAGATGTCTTTGGAATATATAATGTTTCCAAATAAATGGTTTTCTGCTACCATCACTCAATTTTCAAATTACGAATATCTTAAAAATTTTGTAGAGCTTATCAACGCAGATCAACAAGCATATTTAATGTGTAGTAATTTTCATGGATTTATATATGGTGTTATTTATAGAGTAGAAGAAGATCAAAAATTTAGTAGCAAATTAATTCATGAATTTATAATGAGACTTATCAGCTGTGGCAAGAATAATGAAGTCTGGATAAAGTTAGATAACCATTTGGCCCGCTTTGGTATGCAAGAGTTTTGTCTCATCACCGGATTACCTTGCCACGAGGTATCTATCAATCTTGACTTTTACAATGATCGACTTAGAAATCAATACTTTAATTGTACGAAAAAAATTAATATGAGAATGCTTTTTGAAGCATTCCACCTATGTGAAAATCTAGAAGATAAATTTAAACTCGGACATGTGATGTTAGTAGAATGTGTTTTAAAACCTACTGAAAGATGTATTGATTATAGAACTTTGGGCACGGTTGAGCACCTTCATGCCTTCCTTGAATATCCATGGGGTCGTAGAGTATACTTTGTTATATTAAACTCATTACAAGAATCGCAATTGGAACGAGTACAAAGAATGCAATAGAATGAGCAAACCGAATGTAAATATTCATTACATGGATATCCACAGTGCATTCCAGATACTTTTCTTCTATTCTTTTATTTTCGCCAATCTATGCCCCTGTTTGACACCCATTTTGTTTGAAAAATAATTTTTGGAATAGTGATTGATGGAAGATTGTGTGGTTAAAAAGTAAGGAGAATTTTTGGGTTTATGTGTAATATTATTTTATTAATAGAATGTATGGTTGAAATGATGAAATAACGTTAAAAAAAACTTTTGACATTAGAGAAACACCTTTCAAAGCACGACGACTATTAAAAAATTTTAAATTTAGCCCCTGTTTGACACCCATTTTGTTTGAAAAATAATTTTTGGAATAGTGATTGATGGAAGATTGTGTGGTTAAAAAGTAAGGAGAATTTTTGGGTTTATGTGTAATATTATTTTATTAATAGAATGTATGGTTGAAATGAAGAAAAAGAAATAGAATGAGAAAAAAATGGGTGTCAAATAGGGGCTATATATATTTTAATTTACTTGTATAAATATTATATATATAATATTTATTTTCAATTATGCCAGTACTGAATATATGAAGCATTACCACAAATTGGACAAAAATTTGGACGTTGTAGATATAAAATATTGCAAAGTCCAAGAATGCATAGATGGAAGTCAAATAAAATATTGACTGAGAACATAGTCAATTTTTGGCTGCTCAAGAGGTAATTTAATTAATTAATTATATTTCTTATTACATTCCATTATTGCATTTAATTATATTTTTTTCCTTTAAAAAGTTCACAATAAATCATTTAAATATTTAAATAAATCATTTAAATACAAATGAAGAATTGCAAACACTGTGGTACACAACTCTTTCATTGCCACAGGACAACCAACATAACATACTAGATGACATTGTGAACGGAGAATTGAACAATGTACCACAACAAATCTCAGACATTGATAACATGCCGACTGGTCCTGGTACTTCAAGTTCAGTTGGAGCTGGCCCAAATTCTACTTCTATTAGCTCCAACTATGTAACTAGAGAAGAAATGAAGCAGATGCTAAACATATATAGGCAGCATATAGTATCAGATGTATCTGATTTGTGCGGCAACTTGAAAACAACCATTGTTGAATAATCAAGAAGACAAGAAGGCCACCACCAAGCAATTCTTTAAAACCAAAAAGAATTGTTTGACCAACATCAGAAGTTGCAACAAGACCACTATCAACACATGCAACATGTGGATACTTCAACTTTTTACGACACTTTATTTAGTGCACGCATTGCCGAACAATCGCAAAAACAAGAAATCCATTACCAAACTCTTCTTGACAACCAAAAACAATTTTTCCAACAACAGCAACAGTGGCAAGAAGAACATACCAAGGCATGCAACTAGCATACAAAATATGTAGATACTAGTTTAAGTTCAGTAAGATCTTATATTGTTGACCAAAATAACATATATGCTGAACAAACTATCCGATTGACAATCAAACATAGAAGCCGCTATAGCTTCCCTCCAACAAGATGTTCCTGTCTATAGGAGTCCAAAGCATGCCTCAACATCTCAACAAATTGAAAATGTTGAAAAATCGATAAAAGAAAGAAAAGCTAAAAAAAAAAAAAGATACAGTCTTCAACGCCATCCACATGTTATCATTTAGAAGACTATCCTATGGACATATACGCAACACTTAGAGACTGGGTAATAAATAATCCATCAAGGTAACCAATCTAATTCTACTTTATTAGCTTGAATATTATAATTTCAATTTGATTTATTTAAAACTAATTTAAACTATGTTATGCAATGCATATTTGGGATGATGGAACTGACAATCTATACAGAAGAGACACAATAAAAGGTATAATGGACACAACACAGGATATCAGTATTACGGTTAGTAAAGTTTAGTCATCATAATAAATTTCATTCTATACTTAATATATTTAATTTACATCTATTTATTCTATTAGAATCTTGACATGTCGTTAAAACTGTTGAGACGGCTAATTAAGGATGGTTGAACAATTTTTTCGAAACAATATGCAATTCTAGACTTTCAATTTGAAAACGAATGTACTCGCCAAATGATGTTGCAAGGAAGCATACAAGAAATTCCAAATATATGATTGTAGCCGCAATGTTCATACGCCACAACAGGTCAGAGTACATACAAATGCAGTATTAAATTTAGTCCAAACATTATTAATGTCTTTGGACTTTTCCAATCAGACGAGATATAAGGACAAATAGAAACAAACAAATGGAATTGGACATCATACCTTACCTACCTTGTACAAATAATGGGTGAGTATTTAAACTATTTACTATTTACTATAATATTTCATTTTCTATTTAATTTAATTTTACATTTATGGTACTAATTTAATCTAACATAAAACTATTTCTTTCATAGGTCAAACTGTGCAATTTTTTTGCTCAAAATGCATAGAATGCTTCGTTCTTGAATATTCAATAGAATCAGTTTTTCCAGACATGATGACTATATACATACGAAAGATTGCTGTAGATATTTGCTCTAATGAATACTTTCTACATCCTCGTTAATCCTAGTACTACTAGATACTCATATTTGCGCAAAAAACATCTCACAACATATGGTACAACTCATCCCATAGGTGAAGAAACTCCCACGCTTAGAAACAAAAAGGTAACATATGAAATCAATTAGACTTCATACTTATGCACAAGTCAAATGTTCAACTTTGGAACACCCTTCAAGCAACCCTAAACCTTTCCCTACCCTTTTTCTACATCTTATTCTGTTTTTTCTTCAACTACGACAACCCAATCAAGAAAATTCAATTATTTCAGTTTGAAACCTCTTTTTTTCCATTCACTGCATATATAGCACTTTGTTCCTTATATATTTTCTATTTGAAGTTCAAAGTGATAATTTTGGAGACTTCTTTGCACCCAAGCTGAATAAATATAGATGTCAAACCTTGTTTAAAGAGAAAACAGCAAAGGTTAGTTAAATCATCTATTGACTTGGCCTAAAATATTTCTATGGTTTATGATGCTATTGTTTTGTCCAGGTTTTCAGTAGAAATATCAATTGTCCAGAACAAAACTGCCCTAAATCAATTGATCAAGGTGGTTTTCTGTGATTTATGATTATTTGTATTTTCTTATTTTCTCAAGACAACAGCATTCCTCAACTTCATTTTTACTGAATTTATTTCTAATTATCC
Organism: Fraxinus platypoda; assembly: GCA_903798405.1. Taxonomy (NCBI): domain Eukaryota; kingdom Viridiplantae; phylum Streptophyta; class Magnoliopsida; order Lamiales; family Oleaceae; genus Fraxinus; species Fraxinus platypoda. The sequence continues at coordinate 9,451 of CAIGRT010000879.1, forward strand.
ATATCATTTAGACAGCATTTTGAAATGAATTTTTGTGTTTTGGCATATTACAGAAATAGTATTAATGAACAAAACAGGTTTTACTTACTTTTTACAATAACATCTCACTTTTAACAACTAGAGCATTTTTCTTCAAAACTTTCTCCACAACCATTTTGAAGAAAACAATCTAAAAACAAGTTTCTTATGTGAATTGATGACAATAATATTTGCTTTGTTGTTTAATAAATTCATGCAAGTTGAGGAAAGAAATGGAAAAGACTGTATTTCTGCCGCAGCATCTGTAACGAGGCCCATCTGCATAATCACCGGAGTATATTAACTGTCAAAACTTCTTTAGAAATCACTTTGTGGCAATGCTAATCGTGCTTTTTGATTTATGTATTAAATTTGGGTCCTATATGCCAGTGTTGATATGTACATTTTTTTGGGCTTGCTGATTGTAGGCTATCTCTGGTTTGGGTGCTGCAGTTGCTTATGCTCTTTCAAAGGAAGGCTTTTACATTGTTCTTGGTACTCCATCTATCAGTTTCTCCCCTACAAAAAGTATTTTCTTAGAACAATATTGATGGTTACGAATCACACGTTAAGTAAATTTGCCTTAGTGTGATTGCTCATTCTCTTGCTATATTAATTGACTAAATAAAAGTGAAAGCTTCGGCCATTCAACATGGAATTTTAACTTTATTGTTATTATTCCCTTAAATAATTGAATAGTAACATTAGTAACTTCAGAACGAAAGATTTCTTGAGGGGGGTGCAGGTCATGATATTATTATGGAGAATACTGGAGGTAATCATCAAATTAAATTCCCTGAACTGCTATCAAATGTGTAGACCTGTTGTTTTCCCTTACTATTATACCCTCTATTGTTGTACTTATTTTTCCCCTTTTTCTAACTTTCAGGTTACATCTGATATCAAGAGTGTTAAGGAATATATATTCCACATCGAAAAATGATGTTGACACAGACCAATTAATAAAGATGTTGGGCTACTCCTCTTAAAAGGTCAACCTATTTAAGAGGAGTAGCCCAAGATCTTTATTAATTGGTCTGTGTCAACATCATTTTTCGATGTGGGATATATATCCCTTAACACGCCCCCGTAAGATGGTGGCTTATTTGAGCAGACCAATCTTGAAATCCACGTGCTCATTTTAGAGTCTTAAGGGATCGAATCGCTCGTTGGAACATAATGGGCTCTGATACCATATTAGGAATATTGGGCCTAACTCCACCTAATAAAACCGGCTTATTAGG
>CAIGRT010000885.1:0-18431 GCA_903798405.1 Fraxinus platypoda
AAGTATAGAAAATACACTTATCAGTTTCGCAGTCCAAATAGTTTCTCAAATGGGGAAGACGGTCTAGACTAGAACTAGACTATACTTTTATATGATCGAAATAGGAATACAGTCTATCAAAATATTCAAAATTGGGATAAGGTACCAAAGGAAGCAAGCGCATCTGCTACTTTGTTCCCGTTTATGGGGATACAATGGTAAGAACCAGAGTTCACGTCATGAAGTAACGCTACAATTTCATAGTAGATGGAAGCATTAGCAGCAAGACTGCAACTATGTCTATGCAAAATAATTGATGGGTCTCAAATCGATTTGAATCCAAATTAATCCGACCTAGATTCTTTTTAAATAATCAGTTGGTGAGTTGGTGGGTTTAACAAATCTATTATGTGACAATTTGGTGAGTTGGTGTCACATTAGTGACACATCAAATGCATGTTAAGTTTCAACACTAACTCAACAAAAACTTTGTATCAATGATGGGAGGAGATAGCTAGAGTGGTGAAACTTATATTAAAATTGTAGAGTGACTCTATCACAACAAATTGAAATTGAGTGACATGAAGTTCATTTAACCGATAGAATTAAAAGTGGCACTCGCATCTTTAAACGGCGCCAAGATTAAATTGGGTTAATTACCCCATTAGTCACTGAACTTTGGCCAAAATTTCCACCAAGTCACTGAACTTTAAAAACTACTTGATTAGTCACCGAACTTTAACAATCACCTCATTGGTCACCGAACTTTGCAAAAGATTTCTACTGGGTCACTAAACTTTGCGAAAAGTTTCCCAAATGGTTACTAACCCAGTGACCATTTGGGAAACTTTTCGCAAAGTTCAGTGACCAATTGGGTGATTGTTAAAGTTCAGTGATCAATGAGGTGATTTTTTGAAAGTTCAGTGACCAATCAAGTAGTTTTTAAAGTTCAGTGATTTGGTGGAAACTTTGGCCAAAGTTCGATGACTAATGGGGTAATTAACCCGATTAAATCCATACTATATATTCTTGAGAAACCCTAGATGTCTAGTCAACTGTTGCGCTGCAAGAATTTCCTATTCACACACATACCACCCTACCCCACAGTTCCCATTATATATTGTTTGGAAATAAACAGCTCCTCCTGCTGCTTTATATTTTTGTCTCCTTTTCCTCCATTTGGCTCTATTGGTACTCTCTCCCTTCCTCTTCTTAACTCCATTGTTGTGTCCCTTTCATCTGTGATCCTCATCTCTATTTATTATTGCTTGACTTCTTCTGATCTTACCTGTGATACATTAATCCCTCAAATTTATTTATAACACCAAGATTTTCCTCAAAATATAAGTAACCTGGACGAAGGCCTCCCCTTTTATAGATCTAAGCTATAATTTTAAGGTTTTCAAAAAGTTTTACTCCGAGCATATATATTCTATAGTAGTTTGCAGTTTCTTTTTAACAGAACATACACATAAACACACATTCTGACGCATTTATGTATTGCAGGTAAACTTCTGGACTAAGGTTAGTTGACGAAGATCTACTGGGGAATTCTTTAAATCCTTTTTCTCTCCTCTTGTTTGAGTTTTATTGTTTCATTTGCGTTTTTCGTTAACAAGGTTTTTTATTTTCATGGTGAATAAGGAGCAAAGATAAATGAAATAATAACCAAACCTTCCTTTGTCATTGTTTTATTCTCAAAATCTCAGATTGAATGTACAGCAAACCTTCCTTTGTTACTGTTTATTTTCAAAATCTTTCATTGAGTGTATGACAAAAATCACATTCTTTAGCCATAAATTTAGTCAAAAGAAAAACATTGAAAAGAAACACTGATGCACTGACACTAACACGTGTCCGACACGATACGTGTCCGATACGTCGACACACGATTTTTTTAAAAAGTACTGACACGACGTGTTGTTGACACGTTGATTAAATTTTTTAAAATTCTTCATTTATATAGCACAAATTTAATTTTATACTTGTTATTAATTTTTCTTACTAAAATCTTTTAAATATGAGTATTTATTTGTTATTTACTAATAACTTTGAGTTAAAAATCTATAATATTTTTAATAAAAAAAGAAAAATGTTTATGGTATATTGTTCGAAAAGTGTCGGTATCGACACGTGTCGGATACGGACACACTGCTCTAGTTGAAGTGTCCGTACTACAGTGGGAAGAACTAAACAAAACAAGGGTTTACTAGAAAATCATTTACAGTTATTGGTTTTATTAATGTTTTTTAAACTATTTTGCAATTACTGAAGGTAAGAAAAATGCCAGTTGGGATTATCATAAAGCCAACGATGGAAGAAGTTGTGATTAAATATTTTTCATTTTCTTTATGGCTTTCAGTTGGTCAGACCAATTCTAACAAACTTTGCTACGTATGATTAAAATCATTTACACTGCAATAATCTCAGTCCGATATTAAACGTTTCTGAATATTAATTTGTTCTTAGATCTGGTCTACTGGATTTATTCATTCTCATACATTTTAACATGGGAATATTTAAAGATCAGACCATTTTAGTAGTTGTTGCTTCATTGTTCATTCTTATTTTTATAGTTGATTGATATATGGCATAAGGTTCTTCTCATCTCCCTCTTTGTATGTTCCAGGAAATAATGGCATCAAATACATCCGAAAGTGAAATGCAGAAATCAACAGTAAATATAGCACTGAGAACCAGGAAGGTAGCTCGGGTGACAATGAAGAACTCAATCAACAGGCCAAGAGAAATCGCTATCATCGCCACACGGAGCATCAGATCCGTGAAATGGAAGCGTAAACTACATTTACTATTATCTTTTTTGCAAAAAAAATGAATGTCATTCTTGTTTAGAAACTTTGAATTATCGAAACACGTTGTTTTTCATCAAATTGTTGGGTGTTCACTTATGTATCTGTTTTATTTCTGCATTAACAATGGAAATTTAGGTTTTTCAAGGAGTGTCCAAATCCAAATATTAATCAAAGGATGAAACTTAGCCATGAACTTGGGTTGGAGCAGTTGCAAGTGAAGTTCTGGTTCCAAAATAAGTGCACCCAAATGAAGGTACATGCAAACACAAACACACTATATATCTGTGCGAAAGCTGTCTTATGCATTTTTATGTCTATTCTATTCATCATTAGTACTTGTATTCAACACCCGTGTAAGTAACTCCATTGAATAATGAATCATGGTAATTGCCATCTAAACTAACTAGTGATGAGCACTAGTAAATTACTCATTTCCAAACTATCTATATGTACACAATCACAAGCGACAGAACCAGTACTTCGTATTCTATTTTGTTGTTGTAAGTCAGCTCCTCAATTTATTAAATTTTTGTTCTTTTTATCAACTCTGGGAACAACAATTAGAACAAGTCTTAAAGTAACCTTAACATAATTATTTTATACAAATCGACAACGATTTCAATACATGTGGTTGCTAGCACCGTTGCCAAGAGGTTATGTCTTCTATGCTTTTCCTTCTTCTCCGTTGAAGGCCAACAATATAATTTAAACCCCTTAATTTGTTCAAATTTTCTTTGGAAAATGGCATATTATTCATTTTTTTCAACAACGTTCATCCATCATAAAAACTTGGTTTTGAGTTTTGACTTAAGTCAAATCCTCTCATATGAAGAGGTCTTGCGCGTTCTTTTTCATTATTTTTTTTTTTTCATTTTGTTCACTTTTCCTTCCCCTTTTATCATATAACATTGATAAGAACATCTCCAACAAATGCTTTTTGTTTTAAAGAGCATCTTGAAGTATAATTAAAGATACAAAGTAGATATTTCAATAGTATTATATATATTTCATATATTTTTTGATTTTTTTATAAACAATTATGATTCATTAGTTTCCTTTATATTTTACTCGACTTTTCTCTTGTCCACATTGTCATTTTACCTGTATTTTGAAAGAAATATATGAAAAACTATGAAATGATAATGACAACTTTAAAATTATTATATATAGAATGAATTTGACTCTCTAAATTTGATTTGGAGAACCAAATTCATTTTTTATTTTTATTATAATTTTAACTATAGAGATCGAGTCCATGAACTCTTAAAAAAAACTCTCTAAGATAAAGAAAATGAAGTTATTAAAGAGCATATTGGAGATGCTTTATGCTATTTACCTCTTTGTGTCCACCATTGCCTTTGATCCTTATTTTGCAACCGAAGATATATTTATATTTAAAACTTACCGAATAGAAATATTTATCAATTAATACAATCTTCCTATATTGATTCATGTATAAAGTAAGTGAATGAACTTAGTGTTACATATGTATTCCATAAAGATTTGATTGATTCATGTACACATTAATAAAAATTTAAGAAAATCAAGTTTGTTTTCCAACCATCATTACTACATTTCATGGGTTGTTTTCACTTTTTTCACAAAAGGACACTGTTAGTAATAATTTTAAGAAACTTTTCTGTTAGGTTTTAGATTATTTGTAATAGGCGATTATGTGAACAAAATTTGTGAAATTGACATATGGTAAAAGTTGAAGGAGTAATGTGTAAATACGTTGAAAATATAGTTATTAGGTCTAGAGTTCGAGAATGGCAAAAAGAAAAAAATGGCGCGAATTTTCGCTAGACCGTCGCCAAGGTTTGGCTCGAGCTACAAAAACAGAAACCTCATCGCTGGACTGTCGTCTCTACTTCGCTCGAGCAACATGTTTCTTCGGAAAAAAAATTATTTCGCAATTTCAAGGCTTCTTTTCTGGCCCATCTATTTTATACCCTATCTATAAATACCAAAACTATTATTTACGAGTTTTATGAGGTTGAACATTGAGAGAAAAAGGCTATAAAGTGTTTGCTTCATATTTGATTCTTTCAACCTTCAACTGTGAGAGTTTTGGTGAAAAAAACATCAGTTCATTAATCCAAATACCAAATCACTACTTCCTCTACATCTAGTCTAAGTTCTGAAAATCAAAGGAAGTTGACAAGAGTTCATGTCTGTGAAGAACTGGTTGTTCTTCGTGATCCACGGGAGAAACGATTCTGTGAGGCTCGGGGAGCTGCAGGGTAACAGATTCCTCGAAGAGCTTTGGCAATGCAGCTAATTAGGATTGGTGCAGGGGATCACAGGATCTAAGGAGAGCTGTAAGGAGTGCAGTCTGGTGGTCAGATAGTACGGGTCGTCTAGTTTGATTTACTGTAAGTTGTTAAGATCGTTTATAGTGGATTGTCTGGCAAAGTCCCGAAGGTTTTCCCAATTGAGTTTCTCCGTGAACATCCCGGTGTTTGATTTACTGCTTTACTATTCATTATTTATTATACAACTGCGGTAATTCGACTTAGGACAAATTGACTTGAATGTTGAATCATCTAGAAAAGAATTAAAAAGTGACTTGTTGCTATTTAATTCGTAAAAATATNGTGACTTGTTGCTAGTTAGTTTATAAGATTTTAATTCCGTATATTACTCCTATTCACCCCCTTCTAGGTATTGTTAGGGTCGAACTGCGTAACTTTCATTTTCCTTGTCCTCATTTTCCTAATTCTAACTGATAAGTGTCTTTAATCTCAGACTCAACATAAGCGCCATGAAAATACACAACTTCGAGTGTATTCAACCCTAGAAGTCATTTCTAGTACTGGAGTTGGAGGAAACTACATGGGGCGCTGCAAGTGGTATGTAGAAATTAAACGATTGATGTAATAAAATTGATCTTTACATATCCAATAAATTTGAATTTATATATGACTGCGGAGTTTCAACTGCCATCACCACTTGTTTCAACTCGGGATAGCTATTTCCTAAGGTATAGTAAACAATATGTTGGTGGTAACTGGTACATGGGTTGTGGTCGATGTTTCTCCGGACAAACTTGCAGTCTAATCCACCGTTAATATGCCGAAGAAGGCCATCAGGTTGTGGAATTCAAAAATTGTCAAATGGGTACTCGAAGGTACTCCTTCAATCATCGCTTAATTCTAATTCGCTACAATTGATGCAAAATACAACCATCTCAACGAATTTACTATTGATTATATCATTTCTGTATATGCTCAGGTTACGTGGGTTGAGCATGTTGAAGTGGACAATGATGGCGTTCACAGTATATACAAGCCTTTGATTAATGCTGGACTAGCATTTGGGGCTAAGCGTTGGGTTGCTGTTCTTAGTCGACAATGTGAACGTCTCACAAGTGTTATGGTAACAAATATCCCCACCAATGAAGTCAACATGGGTAACGACAATTTCTCCCCAACATTTATTCCTTAGCTTGATCACACATGACTCGATTTAAATTAGAGTAGTCGACCTTAACTCCTCTAAATAATTTTCCATTTATCTTTGTGATTATGTGCTGACGAACCCAGAAGGCGGGAAAAGTATTCTGAAGCTGACTGAAAGAAGGATTACAAACTTTTTCTGTGGAGTGAATTCACACAGATGGACGGCCGTAGCTGGGAATGGAGCTGATGATATTAGAATCATGACTATGAAGAGTGATGATGATCCAGGCAAGCCTTATGGCATTGTGCTATGTGCTGCAACTTCGTTGTGGCTTCCTGTGAAGCAAAACCGCTCTTTGCACCAAGGAATACCGGGCTCAGTATGCTCAATCGACACCACAAAGAGAAAACCCAAACCAAATCAATCCAAACCCATCGACCGGTTGCTCTCAGTTTCTGCCCACGCAATAGAACTGAGAATGGAGGTTATAATAGCCATCTAAAACAGCCACTAAAACTATAGGAAAGTGAGAAGCAATAGGCAGAGAGCACGAAGCAATAGCCAAAGACCGCCGCTATTTTCTTCTCAAATAAAGGCTCAATTATATTCTCACAAAAGCACAATAATGGGCACGGTAGATATAGGGTAGAATTAGGCATGAGCTAGGTCACAAAGATTAGGGTCCAATAGGGAATAAGTTAGTGGGCTACCAAAGAGAAAGAGCCATCCATGTCTTGGGTTGGGCCATGAGCAGCACTAATTAAATTAGGCTGCTTCCAATGGCCCAAGTGACTATGTGGTTGGTTTACCAAATTGTAGTGTCGATGTCGTTCAGTCATTTGGTTGATGCCGACTGAAATACACAATACTTTCATCATCGCCCGGGGAGGTCGTTTGACAACAATTTGTCTAACACTTCCTATTCCACCTAAAATATTGTTCGATTTTCTAAGTAATCACAACTTCCGAAGTGAGGTACTTGTGCACATTTTTGAAGCTCCGTCTCTTCCATATTTTATTCTACCATATTATTTAATGCCCAAAACCTTTAATTCCTATTATACCAGTGGGACATACTGTTAAATGGAAGTATCACTCAAGAAATAGTACACATTGCTACTGCCAAAAATAAAGACAACTGCATCTCATTGTTGTTTCTTTTCTTCTAACTTCACTGTCGTTGTAGCTAATAATTAACTTGATGCCATCAAATTACTATTTGAAGATGAAATTGATGATGCTTGTTATCATTTGTAGAGTTCAATTCAAGCCAAAGCAATAAGCTTATTTTGCAAGAAAGTTGCAATGACCCAACAGGCTCCTATGTCATATATGCACCGGTGGATATTGTTGTTATGAATGTGGTACTCAGAGGTGGACATCCACGATATGTACCTGTCCTTCCGTCGAGATTTGCCATACTCCCCGATGGACATACCGGCCACAGAGTAGGAGGAATGGCTGCAGCTAGTTCAGGAGGATCTCTGCTCGCTGTAGCATTCCAGGTTCTGGTTGCAACTGTTACGACATCTAGGCTTACGCCGACATCAGTTACTACAGTGAGCAAACTCCTTACTAGCACCGTGGACAAGATCAAGGCTGCATTGGTTTCGGAAAATTGATAGTTTTCAAAGGTAAGTTTTAAGAGATAATTCAGTTCCATATAATTGGAAAATTGCCACGTTTTTTTTTATTCATGAGAAATTCTTACACAGATTAATTAATTGAAAATATAAAATAAATATTTAAGAAAATCAATGTGCTTAACTAATAACACATAAATAACTTGAACAAATGCAAGTTAACAAGCCAAATTTTAATCTCATTTTCTTATGATTGCAGAATTTGTACAGGAAAATGAAGCAAAACAGAAGTATTTATAAAGTTGTTGAAGGGTGGTGCAATTCAATATCTTCTGTTGACCCAAAAAAATGTTCCAATGATGTGGCCAACATATCCCAATACCCCCCACGTCCACTCAAGCTGGATTCCTGCACACTTGGACAAACCGTTAGTCACGCGTGACCTTCTCCCGGGGGATGGAGTCAGTCGCGCGCACTTCGACGATCAAGTCAATTGTGAAAATAATTTGGGGTGTGGGAAAACTTTGAACGTGAGCCTCCAATCAATAAAAAGGGGGTCGGCTTGGGAAAAGATAATGGAAAATGTTTGTAGCAAAATTGTAGCTTTAAGAGTTTAAACTTGCATAAGCCTTAAATGACGCTAAATGTGAGCTTTTATACTTGAGTAAGATGAACGAGGCCCGTCGGATGATAGGGCACGTGACCTCATCAGACTAATTGACCTTTCTTGTTGCACACATCAATCAATCAAAGCATTAAATGCTAAGGCCCTTTCGTATCCATAAGCCATAGCTTGGCAATTAGGATTTGACCATATAGGTGTGCAGAAGCGGCGTTGACAGTGAATTGTCTTGTTAATCATTCAACACAAAATCTGTTAAGGATCTTGCAATCGCCTCGTAAAGGATGAGTTCCTACATGGGGTGTCTGCCTAAATGTGATCGGTCCAGTTTCGTTCTACAAGGATAAGGGGTCGCCTTTATATAACAGGGTCGTCCATGTCGTTGTATGATGCGTGGGCCTGCCTGCCAAGTAGTTTTATCAGAGTCCAATTATTTTTTATACTGCAAAGGGGAATAAGCAGAGTCCAATTATTAAAGCTTGAATTATATGAGTCCTCTCGAATCCTAGAAGTGCAAATCAATCGGAAGAACATGATAAGAAACCACTAATTCATAAGAATGTCGAGAATTTACAATCTAGCATTCGTTGATTCGCCGTAGAATGACAAACAATTAATTTCGATTGAAAAAATCATTGAATCTCAAAATGAGACAAAAAAAAAAAAATAGAGAAAAACTTTAAACTTTAATTTTATTTTTTACCAAATCAAGCCAATCCTCCGATGAAACTGTGGGCGTTACATTTTCTTTACCAGTAAGTTCCTCATTTCCTAGTAAAATATATCTAAATATAGCAAAAAAAATTAAATAAACAAATGGCTTAAATATTATCTCACATAACATAAATCTCTAGTGATCATTTGTACAAGTTCAACTAATTTTCGTGACTAAATAGGTCAAAAAATACTTTTAAGGATCAATTTGAAGTTTAGAAAAAACCTTAGTCACCATTTGTGAAATTAATTGAAATATATGCATCAAATCCTATTTCGAACCAACGACCAGAGTTGAAGAAGAAGAAAGAAAGAGAAAATGAGTGAAAGGACAGTACCCAGAAGGGAGAGTCCATGGGGTATGCCTGAGGGAGATCACAGACAACCGAAACCCCACAGATGCAATGACCGCGCCGAAGATGTCATACAAGTAAGGATTAATAAAATTAAACCTCTCCTAAAACCCTGGATTTCTATCTATATGTATACATATTTGCGGAGTATAAGGATATTTAGGTGCCTCTTCATGGTAGTGAATCGTTTTGTCCATCAGATACTTGACTAGGTTGCCTCTTCAAATCACTATTCTTCCTTCTAAGAATCTCCTTAACTTCGACTTCTTTCTTATCAACAAAATCAATCAGGTCCTTGAAGCTAGTGGTGGCAAGGATGCGTCTACTAGGACGTGTTGTTGCAGGTTCAGCTTCCTCGATGTCTTGTTGCTCTATGTCTCCATTATATCTGTTGTACTGCCCATAAACCCTGAAGAAAAAGACTATCAATGCAATAAAGCATGCAATTCCACATATAAGAAACAGGCCCCAGAAGCTCTCGAGGGAAAGTCGGCTCTCATCTACTTGCTTGGCTTGCACAGAGCATTCATTTCGCGTCAGCCATTTATCGTGGATTCTCTGAAGCTCTCCGTTTTCTGAAAGTTGAAGGATCGCTGTTGACAGATCAATCACTAATGGAGATTCCCGTTGAAATGCCTGCACAATGAATTCCATAACTAGTTTTAGATAACATGTCACTGCAAGGTGAATGTACAAACTTCAAACTATGTGGCTAAGCTTGAAGTAACCTTTTTGGATGGTATAATAGACAGATTTAGGTTCTTCTTGTTTAATATTGTCGAGCACTGTCTAATCTACCTTCCCATACAAACCAAGGAAAATAGAAACTATAAAAATACTTACAAATCCCCATCCACTTTTTGTGAACTCTTGCCCCACAATACTGAATATGCACTTTGTGTTGGATAAGAATAACTCAATATAAGGAAGTTCATCAACTATGGCAGCAACCCCACCACGATTTGGACCTAGCTGAAGGGCATTAATGTAGTCCTCTTGGGTTTTCAATATTCGAAGCCTGGACTCTGCAATGTTTAACTCATCAATAAGATAATTATATGCAAATGATCCATCTTGGATCCCTATTGGATCATAACTGGTTATCAGACTGTCAATCCCTTGAATTCGTGAAGTCAGCTGCTGCACTGTGAGTATTGATGTCAAACTAGCCGTATAGCTTGAATTGATAATTAACACCACAAACAGCCACAATATCAACACCAAACGTCCCAGGGTGCTTACGATGTTTTCTTCTGCATGAAATCCAATTCAGTTGGGAGTGTTAGGAATCTCAAGCAGGATTTTGCTGTCACCAAGCAAAATGGATTGACAGAATGTACTTACTATGTGAAAAAAACATTGTTGAGAAACTAAACCTGAAAGATTGAGTTACAAGTTAGTACACACACACTTCAAATATCAAATTTAAGACAAGTCGAAATTCATTGGGTTCAAATCCAAATCAGCTCACAAAGAAGAAACTCTAGATTCTAGAATAGCCAGCGTTCACTAGGAACTATGCACGCCTCTTTCTTAGGATACAGGACAAGGGACAGCTTCTACGTACGATGTAGTGCCTAGATAGTAATCTTTGGTTTTGACAAGTTGAGATACTAACCAAAAGACCGTTATAAGCTGTTGCCGTGGAGGGCCTCGAAATTCGGGATTCATTCGGTGCTCAAGAATCCAAACAACAGATCCCACGAAAAGAAAGAACAACCCAGTTAGGCACCACATTTGCCAAGAAAATGGCTTGAGGAAAGCCCATGGACTAGATTTAATCTCTTTGACAGGAACCACTACAACGAGCCCTGATTCCATGTAAGGCTGCGTAAAGTCCACAATTCTTGTCCTATTTGTTGTAATAGTAACATCCCCAACAGCTGCATCATATTTCTGTTAAAACAAACCAAACTAAAATAAGTTCCAGTCGAAGGTTAATACATTATAGAACTTCTGACTCTCCACCTGCAAAAGTATTAAGAAGACCTATTATGTTATTGCAGAGAGCAGTTTTGCAAATGAAGTGGATATCACAAAGAGCACGTACAGACATGTGAGAAGAAACATCTGAGGCTGTGCAACGAGATTAAATATATAGAAACACTAGAATAAGTTACTCCTGCATAAAAGGCAGACAATTTTATTAGATTTCCTAACCTAAGTCCGATTGAGTTTTATTTAGTAGTTCATCATTTTACTTGAGCAATATGAGCAAATGGATTTACGCTGAAACATTCCTTTAAAGAGCAAAAATGAAAATTGTGCATGAGCTTAAAAACTTCCAGTGAAGGAACTTATAATCTTACAACAGAACATGCTGTCATTTTTACATAATGACTACAGTCTAGGCTAATGAATTAAGCAAAATAGTAAGCAGGACTGAATAGAATTCCTTCCTAAGTTCAATGCAGTCTTATTTTCACTTTGAGCATTCAATTATGGCATGTTTGGCACAAAAAACTGAAAGGATGGACAGTACAGATGACAAGATATTAGCTTCTTTTTCTTCTTTTAATACTTTCCTGTGCTGGACAATCCTCATTACCAAACAAGATATTAGCAATTTTCATTTCTTGTTTTCACTCATTTAAAGATTTCTTTCATTTCCCAAGCTATATTAGGAACTCAATTTTTGTGCTGCATAAAACTAGGAAGATGGTACTTACATTTTGAGCAATGTCATTCACAAGGTTGTTATATGAAGGGTTTCTTCTACCATCACCATACAAGATGTATTGATGAGGAACAGGATAAGGCAACAATTGAATGGCTGCTTCAAAAACATCAATGCAATATCCTTTGGCCCCTAATGGTCCTTTGTCCTTAGTCACAAATTCTGGATAAGTAACCTGATGAGGTACTGCAATTTGCAAAGGCCTCCCATTGTCGGGAAACACCCATCCACGAGGCTTTGTTGTAGTTCCGCCTGGCCATATTACATCATAAAGATGTTGATTACTGGTGGAAGTGTTGGAGGGCTTTGCAGATAAAATTTCTGGAGCATCAATTGAGAAACCTGAGTAATTTGACCAATAACCAAGGTTCCGTAACCCAGTTCCACCAATGTTAATAACATCAAATGCTGGATGAATCAAATTATTATCTGTATCAAACTGAATGTGTCCACTTAGACCAGTGAAATCCATTGCAGTAAGTATCTGAAGTAACTTCGAGCCTTGATCGAAAATTCGAAGTGCTGTTAGATTCAGGGAACTTCCATTGGTATCTTGCAATTTGGGGTCATCAGAAAAACTCACAATTCCACCCTCATTGAAGAATATATCAAGAGCTCGAGCAAGTAACCACACAGAATCATATGCGTACAGAGCATAAGAATTAAAATTCGTGGTTTCCTTATTCTTCAAATCTTTCCACCGTGAAGTAAAATTTGTTTTCAGATCAGAATCTGGTGTATGATGGCGGAGTGCAATAACCCCTTGTATAAGATCCATTCTATCGGGACTATTGGTTGCTGAAGGATCTAGAAGAGAAGGAAGCCAATCAGTACCAATCCAAACATAACCGGTGTTCATCATTCCGAGACTCTTAGCTGATGAAAAAATTGTAAGACCAGAATCAGGATTTACATGTACCACAAAAACACGCAATTCCATCAAGTTTACTTCAACCAATAGGCTGTTAATGTCACTTATTGAAGCTCCAGGAGCAAATGCAGCTTTGTAAGAAATCTTAGCACGGTTCTTAGTAAGTGCATCATCCAAAACCGAAATCCCATTTCTACCATAATCATCGTCAACAAAGATGGCAACTACTTCTCTCCATCCAAAATACTGCACCAAATCAGCAATTGCATACATCTGAAAATGATCACTTATCGTTGTACGGAGGAAGTACGGGTACTGCAGAGAAGAAAGAGTTGGATCTGTAGCCCCAAATGACAAAAGTGGCACCTGAAGTTCATTAACGACATGTGAAATAACATGGGCTATCCCAGAGGATTGTGGACCAATTGCAGCGACTACTTCTTTACCCATCAACTGCATAGCTACAAAAGGATCCTCTGTCAAGCTTCTCTCATTTTTCATTATCAATAACATCAGGCAAGAAAGAGTATACTAAATTTGTAATGCACTTTAACTTCACAACAGACAAAATCAACATCATTTCTACAGATAAAGAGTAACAAATAAATAGATATCTTCCCACTAGAACTGAAGTTCTTTCGTAACATTAAAATTCAGCAGCACAAAGATTTGACAGGCAAACAGTGCAAAGCAGAACATTGTAGTTGTCTTTATCTTTCACGCGTTCCTGTTTTGGTTCATCTAAAGCATAATAGAAACACCTGCTATTGTGCATCAACTTAAATAAAATTTGGGAAGTCATAAAAATTCCTCGGAGTATATCTTTTCAATAATGGTCCATGAAGAACATTCTACACTAAAATCATATACTATTTTCCTTTACCATTATGCTAGCAAAAAAAGGTAAAATTTCTTCAGCATAAATATATGTAGAGAGCAGAGTGGAAACAAAATGATTTAGAACTTCAGCAATTGGACCATGGATTTGCTGTGCTGATGTTATGTGTTCAGTCAATGCCTTAGGTGTTAATTCATGTCTTGCAGTATGAGAGGTTAGTTTTTATACTATCAACAAGACTCTCATCATAAATAGACAAAATGAAAATAAAGAAATTGCCTCTAAAACTAATTAAAGTAAGGAGAAGTAGACACAACTTGCTGAAGAATTCTTCTGTGAACCTAAGCTATACAAGATAGGGAAAGTCCGGAAAGATATAGTTTAAAATATCGAACTGTTCGATATTTAATGTCGTTACTCATTAAAAAACAAGAAATTTATACTAACTACATATATTACCTTCAATGATTCCAAGAAATCCATTGCAATAGGTATCCTGCAGAATGAGGTTAATCTTTGTGTCGTTAAGAATGGTAGAATCAGAATTGACATCGTCAATTGCCACAAGAAGAGCTGCCTTTGCTGATCGTCCAATAGTCGAATTGAATGTGAACAAAGCTCCAATATTCACCACGCTTGGTCTAGAAGGAGCACTGACATTTTTAGTCATGCCAATGACTTCCGTAGACAGCCAAACACAAAAATTCAGAAACAGCAATGCTCTCCTCACATGTACATGGAACTCCATTTCCAATAAAGTCAGCAACCTATTGATTGATTCTTTAAATCACCTCACCATCATTTCAAGAAATCAAGCACCCGATGGAAAATATAGCTGGAAAGAAAAGTTCAAAATAAAGAATTTGACGCCAGATGTGCAAAACTTTCATCTTTATTGGTTAAGAACTTTGTATAGTAAAGCATGAACATGAACCCAAAACCAGAAATGAAGGTAGATCTTCTAAGATTCTTAAAATGGGGCCTTGCCTTTACATGCCTAGTCAAAGTATAATCCCAATCTCCAATCAAGAGAGGTAGTTCATCACTATTCAATTACAAAAGTACAATAATTCCAACATGAATTATACATAAAATCAACTTCCAGCCTTAGTTACTAAATACCCACATGGCCAAAGCAATGGTAACACAATTTCCATAACAGAAACAATTAAGTAACTTTTTTCCCTGTTCTAAACTTCTAAGCATAGTTAAAAAATTTGGTTTAGTACCAAATCATGCACAAATGAGCAAAATTTTTAATAAATTGGAATAAAAACTTGTATACTAAGTTTAAGGAATCATATTTACTTGTATTAATGCATACGTGGATAAATAAATGAATTGTGCAAAGAATCTAAATACAATCAGCAAATGCACGACTGTTGGGTGGCCAGATAGATTACCTGAAGAGCATTCATCAATACAGAGCTCAAAAGTCCACCAACAAGATTCTAAAATTGAGGTTTGCTGCTAAATATGCTTACAAGTGTGCAGGAGAATATTATTATTATTCAAAGGAATCAGATCACAACGTTTGATATATCGAATATTTCAAATTGACTGTATATTTATAAATATAATGTTCAAACAAAAAACGCTGATTCACTGAACACTAAAATTTTAAAAACAGCATCCAGTTAAAGGCTGGGGTACTTGTTCTTGTTTTTATTCCCAACTCGAATTCTTGGGATGCCCGATAGATGGTTATCTTCGCCCTATAAAATCAAAATTCAGTTTTTAGAGTATCTTGGACGGACAAAGTAAAATGTTCTTTATTTGAAGGAGCAAATACATAAAAAGTAGCTCCAAAAAAGAGAGCCAAATTCATCCTCTGTTCTCAATTTACATTAATAAATAATAGATTTTAATATTTTATTTCTTAAACTATTCAAAACACATTTATATTGATTATTGACTGATCATTCACATACAAAAAATTATGCTAAATTAAAATATTAGGAGAAATTAATAAATATTTCTTGAGAAAAGTAAAATAAAATAGTCAAAATAGAAAACATTAATGTAGTGAATAAAAATTGACTCTTTAAATTTAAAGATGTTGTATATAATGTATACGATGTTCTATATAATATATAAGATGGTCCTTATAAAATAAAAAGTCTTGAATATGCTCTTAAACATGTAAAACGAGTTGACGAGCATGTTTTGACAATGCCCACCACTACCGTATGCACAAGTTTTAGACTTTGGGGCTATATAAGGTCAGGTAGTTATTGCTGGAAATGGTTTATTAATTAGTGAAATGGGTTAACTTTGAGCTTCAATTTTAGTGGAACCCGTACTTCGATTTTAATGGAACCAATTATATTCACGTTCTACTCCACGAGGTGATTAATGTGATATATTTATTTATCGAAAACCATTTAGAATTGAATGAAATATTTGATATCAAAGTAACCTACTTGAAACTATAAACTGTGAAGAATTTGATAGATTGAAAGTTGCCAAACACTTATTGCACATAGAAAAGTTAGAAAACTTTAGTGTGATTTATATAGTGAAAGTCTGGGAATTGAGTTTTGAGTCTCAACGGATACCAATTGTCTTAGGGAAGGGGAGACATATATCTCATTGTGTTCGATCCTAAGCCCACACGTTGCGTAATCCGTCCGACCAGCTCGACACAGCATGAGTTCGGTTCGATTCGTGTTTGGGTGCAGGATCCTTGTACTATATTATCTTTTTAGACAAAATTTATTTAAAATTTTGGGTCAAATTCTTGGGTACTTAATGAAATTAATTTTTATTCGCATACTTCCGAGTACTTTTTTGGTCTGGGTCGTCTGTTAACCGACAAAACAAACATCTGTTAGCAGACTTAACAAATGCAGTGTTTCATACTGAACAGTGTTGTTTGTTATAGTTTGGAGGGTTGTCTGAACAGTGATGACTGTTCTGAAAGGGCTTGAAAAAAGTTTGAATGGTCACGAACAAGTCTATAAATAGCATACCCTACTGTCAGAATGATTACACCATTTTTATTGCAAACTTTCTCTGCTTTTAGGGTTGGACAAAATTCTCAAACCGAATCGAATCGAGGGATTCTTATTTTCTTAAGTTAAATATCCGAACGGGTATCTGAATCGAGAACCTACGGGTTCGGTTCGGTTCTCGGTTCTAGATCCAGAACTGAATAAGAACTGAATCTCCATAATTTTTTTAATTTTTTATCTTAAATAAGTCAAATTATTTTATTTTTTAAAAATAAATTGTTCACTAATTAATTTAGTCCAAACTCAAAATATGATTTTACTATTTCTAATTTTTAGTCAAGCTTAACTTAATCAAATTGACCTAAAATTTACTCAAATATCTTATTCTACCGTAGTGTCATTTCTACCGTTCTGTTATTGTGAACTAGCTATCTTCCTCTTCTAGGTGATTTTAACAGTCAAATCTATGAAGAACTCAACAAAGAGAGGTGCAAAAGATATCACGAGATTAGACTACGTTATTTTGTAAGAGTTAAGATTGAATATGTCATAGTCTAATTAATATAGCGTTGTTGTAATATAAAAAAATTTAATTATTGTACGAAATCCCGGAACCGAATAGAACCGAATCCGAACAGTTCCATAATTAAATTTAGACCTGACGGCTCTATTTACTAAATACCCGAAAATTTCGAGTTTGGTTCGATTCCCTTTAGAACCGAACCGAACTGGACCATGCCCACCCCTATCTGCTTTGAATTTTTATATTGTTCTCGAAGTGAAAACACTTTATTGAGTTCGTTGGAACTCCTGCACATTATTGTTCTGCTTCCGTATGAGACGAAATTTGTTCTATCTTGAAAAACGATTGTTGAACACCTTTAGCACTTGTGAAGGCAACAAATTCGTTTTAAGGAAATATCGTGAAGTCGATAGGCTCGAATTAACTTTCTGATCATATTGTTACACTATACAAATTACATTACAATAATTATGTCATCGTTTGAATATTCAGATTGTTCGAATGAAAAATATATACTTCAAAAACAACAGTTACATCCCACCCCTATTTGGTACAATTTTTTTAAAATTCTTTTTTTTTTTAACCACAAATACTCTCAATAAAATAATTTTACATGTGAATCTTAATTTTTTCTACCTTTGAATTACACATTCTTCAAAAAATTACTTTTTAAATTTATTCTAAAAAATCTACGTTAAACAAGTCCTCTTACATTCACTTTTTTCTGTTGTACTATATTTTAATTGTAACAAAGGTCTTCCATATTTGTTCATTGTCATATTTTATGTTCTAACTTTTCTCTATTGCAATTTTGTTTTCAACATTTCATTGCGTTAAAAAAATGTTAGAAGAGCATAAAAAAACTTATTTGTCCATCATATTTTTAAATAAGTAAAAAAAATTAAAGAAGCCCACAAAATATTTTTCCCTCGTGTCAAAGCACACAAATAGAGAATTTGGATAAAAAAATATTATTATGTACCAGATGCCTAATTAATTGAAGGTTAAGAATAAAATATGACCAAAAAATGTTGGGTAATAAGTGTGTCAAAAAATAAAGGCTGGGAATAGTAATATATTATGGGAAATTATAATAATTCAG
>CAIGRT010000889.1:0-13046 GCA_903798405.1 Fraxinus platypoda
TACAAAGGTTTCTCCTTATGAATTATGAAAAGAAAGAAAATCAAACATTGGATACTTCAAAGTGTATGGGTATCTTGCATATTGTAATAACACGAATCCTAATAGGACCAAGTTGGGTCCAAGAGGCATCAAATGTGCCTTTGTTAGATATGCTAGTAATAGCAAATCATATAGATCATTGAATTTGGAGACCAATGTGATAATTGAATTATTTGAGAATTCACTATCTTCGGGTAATGAATTAAGGGAAACTCAGAGAGAGATTTTTCAGCTATAGTGGAACATAAGATGAAACATCTTCTAAAGATGTTAATGAATCTAGTGAACCCCGAAGGAGTAAAAGAACTCGAATTGAGAAGTCTTTAGGACCGGATGAAATTGACTATCAACTTATTTNATGAAACATCTTCTAAAGATGTTAATGAATCTAGTGAACCTCGAAAAAGTAAAAGAACTTAATTGAGAAGTCTCTATAATCGGATGAAATTGACTCTCAACTTATTTCATTTTACTTAGTAGAGGGAAATGAGAAAATTTTATAAGAACAATTCCTTTTGTTCTACAAATGGAAAATGATCCTAAAACTTATAAAGAAGATATAGCTTCTTGTAATAGCATCTTTTGGAAAGATGCAATTAAAGATGAAATTGATTCAATTATGTTAAACAATGCATGGGAACTTTTCGATTTACAACTCGAATCCAAACCTATTGGATGTAAATAGGTGTTTAGGAGAAAACATGATATTGATGGTTCTCTTAATACCTTTAAAGTTAGATTAATAACTAAAAGTTATCGACAAAATGAAGGAATAGATTATTTTGATACTTATGCACGGGTAGCTATAACAACATCAATTAGGATAGTATTCGTATTAGTTTCTATTCATGACTTGTATGTTCATCAAATGGATGTCAAAGCGACATTCTTAAATGTGGATCTCGATTAGGAGGTTTATATGGAACAACATGAAGGATTTGCTCTGCTTGAAAATGAACATAAAGTGTGTAAGTTAGTGAAATCATTATATGGTTTAAAGTAATCACCCAAGAAATTGCATGAGAAATTTGACTTAACTATTGTTTCATTTGGTTTCAAACATAATAGTGTAGATAAATGCTTGTATTCCAAATTATGTGATAACTGTGTTATATTTATTTGCATATACGTTGACGACATGTTGATTTTGAGTAATCACATAAATGGAATAAAAAAGGAAAAGGTTTCTATCTTATACATTCAAGATGAAAGATCTTGGACAAGCTGATACCATTTTAGATATCAAAGCTACTAAAACTAGTGGGGGTTACAATTTGAGTCAATTTGAACATGAAAGAGTATAGTACCCCTCTTGATCCAAGTTCTAAACTTATAAAGAATGATGGAATAGTTATTACTCAATTGGAATATGCAAGTGTTATAGGGAGCCTTATGTATGCAGTTCAATGCACAAGATTGGACATAGCATTTGCAGTTAGTAAACTTAGTAGGTTTACTAGCAATTCGAACAAGGAACATTAGAAGGACATGAGAAGAGTTCTTGGCTATTTAAAGAAAATCAAGAACTTAGGTCTAAAATATACTAAATTTCCGGCTATATTATAAAGATTTATCGATGCTGTTTGGATATATAGTACAGATGAGAGTACATCTACTTCGGGTTGGGCATTTATTCTTGGAGGAGGTGCTGCTTTTTGGAAATCAAATAAATATACGTGTATAACACACTCAACTATAGAATCTTAATTTCTAGCACTATTAGAATCCGGGAAAGAAACTGAGTGACTTAAAGATCTACTTTATGAGATACCTTTGGGACCGAAGAATACATCTTCAATATCTTTCATATGTGATAATCAAGTCACATTAACAAAGACATACAACGAGGTATACAATGGAAAGTCTAGACATAAGAGTCTAAGACGTAACTACATAAAGAAATTAATCAAGAATGGAATAATTTCCCTAAATTATGTTAAGTCAATAAAGAACTTATCGGATCATTTAACTAAACCTCTAAATAGAGATTTAGTAATATCTATGTCGAATAGGATGTGATTGGAACTCTTAAACTAAAAGATCCACCAATGATGGCAACTCTACTTGTCATTACTAAACAAATAATCCATGGATTCAAAGTGTAACAACACGTCATTCGATATGTGGATAGTTTTA
Source organism: Fraxinus platypoda (assembly GCA_903798405.1). Lineage (NCBI taxonomy): Eukaryota > Viridiplantae > Streptophyta > Magnoliopsida > Lamiales > Oleaceae > Fraxinus > Fraxinus platypoda. The sequence continues at coordinate 2,176 of CAIGRT010000889.1, forward strand.
GCATTATAAAATCCATGGTAACCTTATTTTAATTATATAATGATGGTTGTTACTCAATGAGAATTGAGCTCTAAGCTTTTAATGAAGTTCATTACTAAGTACAAGTATCTCTAAAAGTAACAAAGAATTGAAAGAATTTCACATCTATGAATTTCAAGTTGGTACCGCTTCAATAGAGAGTTAGAGTTTCTCTCTTAAAAATTTGATGAAAATGATGAGCACAAGACTATATTAGCTCTAAACGAACTTGAGGAACTTGTGAACACATGACATTTGTGTGTGTGTTTTTACTGGTATTATCATAAGGAATAATTGATTCAAGGCTATCACGCTACTTGTAATTTCGATAATACTTTGTGAAAATTACGCTATGATTAGATTCAAATCAAAAGATATATAATTCTTATACATAAGTGTTGTTATTTTGAATATGTGATCTACATAATTTTAAACATGTTTGGGGGGGGGGGTTGTTATAATTATTGTTCATGATTAAATTTGAGTCTAATGAAATGGATGAAATGTGATAAAGTAGACCCAAATGAGATGAATTGGTTTTGGAATCAAAATTGGGCAATTTGAGTTTTGCCCGTGCGTATACAGGTTATTCAACTATGTGTACACATGGCTTGAGCCTGCAGAAATGGAAGCAAAAAAATATTTCTACCATTCATACACATAGATTAAACTATGCGTACACATAGGCCAAAAAAATATGCCGTTAGGTTGGTTTTTTCTGGTTTGATTATTGGTTGTTTTTCATGAAAATAATCAAGTTAGTATGGCATTATCTCGTGGATGGTGAATCGAAATCTATAAATAGATGATAGATTTCAATTACGAATATAACAAATCAACAATCAAAATCATATTATAGTGATTTTAAATCCAATTCATTTACATATTCAAACATTCAAAGTGTTCTTCAAGTTTTGGAAGATAAATACAAGTGCTTAAATATTTTCTTCGTCAAGACTTGATCAATCCTACAAATCATTTGTCATGAGTCCCTTTAAACACCAATTAAATCCTGAAGGGGGGAAAATATTGTTTGATAACAATAATCTCATGTTTGAGCTTTTCTACCATATTTAGCGTTCTTCATTTTATTTTCCTTTTTATTGTCTTCTCCATTTTCTTGGAGGATAATATTCCAATAGTGCATACATGTCCATAAAGCAAAATCAACTCCCAGTTATAAAAATGTTTAAGTGATTACCATTATCAAGTTTATACCTATATGTTTTATTCACCTCTAAAATTCAATAAATCAAACTATCAACAAATTTCTTGCCATCTCTCTCCTATATTTTACGTGCACATTTGGACACCGATAGAATGCAAAGATATTTTTTTCAATAAATGGTTCGACAATCATTTGCAACCTGATGATCAAATCAATTGTCAAAAAAAGTATAACTTCAGGAGAAATAAATGGTATGAATAATGGGTAGGATCATAATATTGCATACATTTTCTTTGGGCTTGCATCAAATATCTATATAAAAAATGCAAATGATATTTCGGACCATTCAAAGCTTCATGACACGTGTTAAAAGTTCATTTGATCGATCGTTATCACGAATTAGTTCTGCTTGATTCTAGTTTCTCTATAATGGTTAATTGACACATGGCAATGCATTTATTGTCTTGTGACACTACAATTCTTCGAATGTTTCTGATCCATCTAAATAATATAAGGCACATTATGTAGCGGGGTATATGAAATTTCAAGATTCTTACACTATTTGGGAAGATCATATGGGACCCTTAACCATCGTACTTGATGCCGATTGAGAAATGAACAGAAGATTTTCAAGTTAAACGGGTTCTACGCTTGCTTTAACCATGCAGGATGAATGTGGTTCGAATTAGCAAACCACCTTAGTGAGTTCTCCCTAGTAGATGGTATGAGTGGGGCTTTGTATACTTGAAGTGGTCTAGCTCAAATAAGGTGTCTAGACACCTTGTTGAGAATCTTTAATTCTAACAAGACATTCATGTTTCGCACAAGACCTTCATAGTTCATCAGTAACTCCCACTAAATTAGCGGGACTTTCCACGTGGCGTGACTTACATGTGGCACACATGCGTGGTCAAATAATAACACTTTTTAAATCTTTGTCCTTTCAAAATTACAAAGTCACTAACTAAGAGCTTGTTTGAGCTCTAATTGTTTAGAAAATAAATTTTGCAATAGTGATTTTTTGGAGAATGTACATGTAGTTAAATGATAACAAAAATTGAATTTACTTGTAAAATTATTTGTAGTAATGAATTTGAGGAAAAATAAATTTTTCAAAAATGAGGATCAAATAGGAATTAAAATTCCCCGTAATTATTCTTAGGGTATGTTTGAGCCTCATTTTTTTGTATGGAATGCATTTTGAAATATTAGATTGATGAAAAATTTATGATTAAAAATGAAGAAAATTTTTTTGGGTTGCGCGTAATATTATTTTATTTAAAAATGTGTGGTTGAAAAGAAAAAAGAAAAAAAAAATATTTTGAAAAAATGAGGATCAAACAAGCTCTTACATTTGATTGTCCACTCTTGTAAAGGTTGACCTTACATGTCGACAGTCGACTAGAGCCCCTGTTTTGTTTAGTTGGAATTAAAATCAAATTTTTTAACAAATTTTGATAAAAATTGATAAAACTTGTGATTAAAAAGTTTGAATTTCATAAAATATATATTTAAAATTAATTGTGCACATTAATTTAAATTAAACTCCAAATTTTATGGCTAAATCCAGGAAACCCCCACCCAACTCAGGCCAATTAGCTTCGTCTTTATCACGTTTCAATCAAAACAACAAATTATCAGACAATAACAAAGAGAACAACGTTGTCATCTTCTAATAAAGGTTTCCCCCTTCCCCCTTTAAGAAAAAATGAGTTCCGGGAAAAAGCGGATGAACAATACTGTCGGAGCAGCAGTTGAGAAAATAGAACTTGACAACAAAATTTCTCTCCAGTATTACTATAGAGTCACCGATAACCTATGATGCACCGACATGAAACGTGTCAGATACGTCGACACGCGATTTTTTAAAAAAGTACAGACACGATACGTCATCGACACGTTGATTAAATTCTTAAAAATTCTTCATTTATATAGAATAAATTTAGTTTTATACTTGTAATTAATTTTTCTTGTTGAAATCTTTTAAATATGAGTACATATTTATTACTTTCTAATAACTTTGAATTAAAAATATATATTATTTATAATATAAAAANTATATAGTATGAATTTAGTTTTATACTTGTTATTAATTTTTTTATTGAGATCTTTGAAACATGAGTACCTATTTGTTACTTGCTAATAATTTTGAATTAATAATATATAATATTTCTAATATAAAAAGAAAAATGATTACGGTAGAGTGTCCGAGAAGTGTCGGTATGACTCGTGTCGGACACAGACACGCTACTCTAATTGAAGTGTCCGTGCTACAGAGCCGATAACCTTCTCCAAGAGGTACCATTCGCTATTTTTAATGGCTTCTCAAGAATAAATTTAGGGTTTTGACCTTTTTTTTTTTTTCATTCATCATTTTCTGAATGTGAATTTTACTTTATTTAATTTAATTTTTAATATAAGACGTGTTATACCAGCAATTTAATTACTTGAGCTTTTGAATCAAGATTAACTTCGCTGCATGTATGTCAAACTCGTCGCCCAGTTTGGAGTAACTTCTTGTTATTTAGGGCATGTTCAATGTAGATTTTTTGTGATTTTTTTTATTTTTATGGAAAATATTTGGTTAAAAGTAGAGACAAACTATAGGACCACGTGCAAATTATTTTAGGAAAAGAATGCATGATTGAAATGAGTTTGTACAAAAGTGAATTTTGAAGAAACTGTACCAAAAAAGGGCTTAACAAAACAAGTTTTTTACCTAATGATTTTGGGGTTGTGTACATGAATCCTTTTGTTCTGTTCTGTTCTGTTCTGTTCGGTTTGGCTTATTGTTATAAATTCCCAAGCCATGTTAGTTTAAGATTTTTTGTCCACCCCCCTCCGCGTTCTAACTTGCTATGCTAAAATTGCATTCACTTTTACTAGCATCTTTATGTCTAACAAAAAACATGTTCTAAGTAACGAACTTGTGGCCCGATGAATGAAGGCATTGGAGATATGGAGTAAACAAATTCTATAGTGCTAATATAATAAATGTTCATTCAATAATGAAAATAATTTAGATAGTAGAAACTCTAACGAAATAAAATAGAATAACGATCATGCAGTTGAGCGTTTCGAAAGCAAGAAGTGTGTTTGATGTTACAAACTATTTTAAGATCGCTATTGTAAATATATAATTAGGATAGAATGGTTCACTTTATTATTATTCAATTATTCTTTGTTGATCTTAGAGAAAAGAGAGGTAAAAATTTGAATTTAGGTCAAATTTTGAGATGCTTTAAAATTTTCATTCAAGGGCAGTTGCTCCCCTGTTTAATGTGCCATGAAATCTTAAGCTGCTTTTCCGACTTTTCTTACAGGCAAATATTCATCGGCAGATGAAGAATATTGTAGATTTGTATACTACACTACTTAAAGTTTGCAAGGTAAGAAAATGATAATGGGTGATTTTTGCTCATTTTACAACGATCGATATGAGATAATTTATGTGCCTTTATTCCCCTTTTTCGGCCCTACAGTATAATTACTGAAACCATACCTATTCATCAAAATTATATAGCTTCAAATCAGGAAGAAAAGTCATACTACAAAAAGGTGAGATAATAGGCAGCTCATTCTATCCCGAGTCGAGTGTTATATTTGTGATAAATTTACAGAGGATGAATTGTGAGTGGTTGCTGATGTCAATTCAGAAATTACTACTCGCACTAGAAGAAATGGAGTCTTTGAAGCCACAAGTTCAGAAGCGAACGAATGAAATCCGAAATGGTCATGCTGCAAATATCAGGCATCGAGTTGAGAAACCAGAAACAAGTGGATCTGATAGGCAAATTCCTAACCAAACCACTTCCTTGCACCTTGAAATTACACAGGTACAAATTGTAGAAAATTTAGTTTTTTATGCACCATTCGACTTTTGATTGTTACTGTTGTTAATGTTATTGTTAATGTTGTTTCTTAGAATTCGGGTACATCAGGACCTTGTGTTCCTCCAAGAGGAAGTAGAACCGAGCAGAAGTGCCCAGAACCAGGTCCTAGTTCTAGTACTGCAACTGCAATCCCATCAGCTCCACCAATTGAGGTCCTATTCATAGATGACGGCCCAATTCCCCCTCATTTGATCGATTCAAATCCTGTTGATGCGACAACCTCAATGGTAAATCAAGAGAACTTAAATGTTAAAGAAGTTGAAGAGAAAGGAAATACCAGTGCATCTACATCATGTGCGATATGTTTGGAAGCCCCAATTGAGGCGGCTTGTGTACCATGTGGTCACATGGCCGGGTGCATGTCTTGTTTGAATGAAATAAAAGCCAATAAAATGAGTTGCCCCGTGTGTCGTGCCAAGGTTGAGCTAGTTTTGCGTCTGTATGCTGTTTGAAGATTGAAAGGCGCCAATATTTGTGTCTGCGTTGTATGTTTTAGCTTATTGGTTGGTTTCATATGTCGTTTTTTGTCCCTCTGATATATCTGTCGACCTATTGAAAGGTGCCAATATTTGTGTCCGCGTCGTATGTTTTAGCTTAGGGGTTGGTTTTGTATGTTGTTTTTCGTCCCTCTGATAGATATATTTGTCGACCTATTGAAACATCCAATAAGATCAAATCTTTTTCAACAATGTCAATCCATTTTAATGAAGTCCTTGTTCGATATAATGGCTACTTTATTGTTGTTGGTGTTGCATTGTCGATACAATATATCATTTTCATTCTTACCATTACTGACGTGTGTTATGAACCAGTATTGGTATGTCTCTTCTTCTACATGTCAATTTTCAAGTAAAATAGTTTACATTCGGCTCTTCTTCTACGTGTCAATTTTCAGGTAAAATAGTTTATGTTCTTCGTGCAAAGATGAGGTTCAAAATCGATATTTAAACATATATGAAGATCACACGTGTCAAATGATAAGTTTATCGCAATGGAAGTTGCATTTTAGGCAATTTACTTTGTAATTCTTCGTAGCATCCAATGCAATGCAATGGAGGATTCATGTGGCTGACCTCAAACGTGTGTAATAGCTCGAAATTTAGAGACTTATCGCGTGGATTGAAGCTTGAATTCTAGTTGGTTTAGTTTACTATACACTCTTCGAAGAAGCATATTTGATATGTTGAACTAAACACATTGGTAGACTTTAAAACACAAGAAAGAACTATTCGTATCTCTCTTTAATCCTCTTAAAATCTTTTTAATTTACGTTCTAAACACGTTAACCAAACCTTCCCTTCTCTTACGTCCTCAATACTGTCCATGGATTCTTTCCTCCTGCATTAAGATTATAATGTCATGGTTTTAAATGAAAAGTGTAACGTTAAGCTACAATGATGTTTTGCTTAAAGTCAATCTCTTTTGCTTTGGCATACAATTTATTCGTTTTGTTTTTACTAATGGAATACTTAACCACCAAGAAATCATGAAAGTGTAATTGAGTTATTCTTAATCTTCACATTTGAATTGTAACAAAAGTGACGGAGTGAGGATTTGAATTTGGTGGGGTATACATAAAAAATTTCAAACATCAAATTTAAAAATATTAAAAAAACAAAAAAAAAAAAAGAATAAGAAAAATAAGAAAAATGTCGTTAAGCCTTATTTGGTTTAGATAAATGTCATATTCTTAGTAGATTTTAATAGAAGTTAATGAGATGTGTAGTCGAAAAGTTGTGAATCCCAAAAAATATATGATTAAAATTATTTGACTCTGACTTAGATTTTAGTCTAAATTTGTAAGGGCTAAATTTTAGTGGGGGCTTGGTACCCATTGGCCCCCACCTCCCTCTGCCATAAAAATGAATGCTAAAATTTTTTGGATTTATGCTGAAAGTACAGGAAAATGTGTACAGAAATTCAACAAATTTTTGAATTTTCAGTCACGTGGTGCGAGTCCCACATATAAAATATTGGAAAAAAATTATGTTTCCCGCCCTTAAATGTGTGTTCTGTAAGTACAGAAATTTTGAATTTCTATAGCTCGGTTGAATTTTTTGTTGCTATTTTTGAACTGTGATCTCAAGATTTATAAGATTCAAATTTATGTGTTTTTTTATTTACTAAATCTATAGAAGATAGGGTTTAGAAATGACTAATAAGATGAATTATGTATATTAATTGAGGTTAGTGAGAGCACAAAAAAAAAAAAAAAAGCACTTTTATCTTTCTCCACCTGCTCCCACCCCTTCCTCCACTCCCAGTAGACAATCCCAACCACCAGTTTCATTCCACATGCATGGCCGGGTCGGTCCACGTGCCGAAATTTCGCTCCTACGATGTTTGTTTTACGAGAGAGGTAAATGAGAAATGTGGACATACCCTACTCTAGTTTAAAATATTATAAAGACGCCCTTTGAAGTTTGTTTCGAATAAGGGAGTTGCTTTATCTTTAGGGTTTTGCTACTTGTATACTGAGACTGACACCCGATATACAGTCTCCCTCACAATAGGGGGTTCACGATTTTTTATTGAGCGTTGGCCCCCCAATTGTGAGGGGCCTATATATTGGGGCGTCAACCCCATGTACAAGTAGCAAAACCCTTATTTTAATCTAATCCCTATTTGGTAGGGATTAGAATCAAATTTTTAGTAGAATTTGATAAAAATAAAATAAAATTGATGAAATGTGTAGTGAAAAAATTGTGGATCGCTTGAAATGTGTAGTTAAAATTAATTATTGACTTTGATTTAGATTAAAATCTAGATTTTAATTTCTACCAAATAGGGACTTAGTTCTATTTTTAAATCTTTTTTTCTTCTTACATTAACTTTCTATGAATGATTAATTTATAAATATTGTTCGTACCTTAGCAAGCAAGCAACCGCGACCTCCGGTCTCCAGGCTTAAGGCAACCATGTCATTTGAAATTTAAGAGCCTATTTGAGTTATATTTTCCCAACAAAATGCATTTTGGAATAGTATTTTAATGGAAAATGTGTGGTTGAAAAATAAGGAAGGATTTTGGATTTGCGTATAATATTATTTTATTGAAGAACCTGTTGTTGAAAATAAGAGAGAAAAATAATGGAGATCAAACAAAGACCAAATTAGATTTGATTAGATTATATTATAAAACTTTCAAACATGAAAAATAATTTTAATTAATTTTTTTGATTTATTTTGTAAAAAATTGGACTTCTATGAAACATTTTAAACTTGACATGGGTACTGCCTGTGTTGTACAGTACTATGAATGTACATTGGAGGACCAAGTGATTCCTTCTCGAGCCAAGAAACGTGTTTTTCTAGACTCGAGCATGGATAAATCGAATAACATTAGGCGAGTCATACAATTCATATAATTTTCAACAAATAAATTGAATTGTTAGTGAAAAATTTAGTTCGAGTAGTATAGACACTCGTACATTCGATTTATTAACAAAATACTTATCAAGTCAAACCTTTTGAACTTTAAAAAATGTTATAAAATCACTTTAAATTTGGATCATAAAGAGAACAAGAAGAGTAGATATAATCTCCATGAATATAAAATTACATGTCGCGCTAGGATGTGCTAGGCATATCATATCATATCATGGTCATCAGTTTGGACGGTCACGAATAATTTTACACCATTATCAACACTTATTAGAGCACGGTAGACGGCAGTCATGCAAAGTTGGACATCATTATACAGTATAATTATAAAATTGCAGTTTATTTTTCTTCTAATTTACTTTACTAAATACGTCATTCTAGTATCTTCTCACAATCGAGATTCAAGTATAGCATACTTTAATAATAAGCATAATGATTGAAATTCACTATAGTTATTATCATATTTGGTCTGTATATTGGACTGAATAGAATAATATGAGATGGATTAAACGAAACAAATACTAATATGTATAGTGAATAACACGAAGTTCTATCTGCAAATTAATTATAACAACAATTCAGATCAATCGGTCAACATGGTTTTTCTAAACAAATGAAATTCCAACAATGTTGTGTAAACAAATTATGCTTATGATATTGACACAACATGCATATGTTTGAACTATAATGTACAAAATTTCAATCTACTTCTCATTTTACTAATAAAAAGTATAATTAGCTAGCCTCATCAAACATGTCACTATATCAAGTACTTTACATTACATGTAAATAAAATCATAATAGACAAGCATTTAACTTATTTTTCATTTGTAATAGTATACATTATTTTCCAATCAGCTTACTAAGCCCTTGTTTGGAAGCCATTTTCAACATATTTTTAGCAAAATTTTGCCCGTTGCACAGTAAAAAGGCAGATGCATTTATTGACCAAATAAAATAAAATTACTTTTGTACCCTTTTGACATTTATTTCATTATATTTGAAAGATGGGTATTTCAGGAAATTTGATTGATGTTGAGTCAATAATGATGATTGCATAGGGACTGACGCACTGTTACACAATCCAAATTATTCTTAAAATCCAGTAACAATCGTGCCCAAACAAGGGCTAAAAATGTTATGATACACGTTCATTTTATTTCTGCAAGTAAAGCTCTTCACACGCAATATCTAATTGTGTCGGCTTGATCTTTCAGAAGGTCAAATTTACAAGATTCGAAAATGATCTCAGAGATTAAGATCATACACGGGTGAGTTTCCACATGCTATTAATCTTTTCATTATTTTTATATATAGATAAACTCATAAAGTGTACGTACAAACCGTCATATAAATTATAGATTTAAGGCTCCAAAAATATCAAAGCTGGCTAGAAATCTCCAAGCACACATGATCAAAGGTAAATAAGCACTCTATTCACAAAGGTGTCAAAGACACTTGGGACTTATTGATGAAGCTTCTAAGCATAACAAATTGAAATCATTGTTTTGTTATCAAGAACGAGACATGTCGTACATTTTCAATCTGACTGAAAATTATACTAATTAAAGGCATGTTAAGTAGGCCATTCTCAAAGTAGACCTAACGGTATCGTCGACACTATATGAGATACGTATGTTAACTAAACGTTATAAAGAACAAAATTCTTAACTTAATTTCTAGTCAAACTTGTGGAACACGTTGATTAGTAAAAAGAGTATAGGACCTTTTGGTAAAAATAGAAATAACACAATTGACATATTTAACTTAATTGACAAACATGTCACGGTATCAAGTACTTGACGTTAATTATATATCATAATTGACAAACTTTTAACTTAATTATTCTTCATTTGTAAATCCAACAATGGCCCCCCAGTTTTATATTTAGTATTATCATGATCACCCAATTTGATTTTATTTCATCATGACCTCTCAACTTTATACTTAGTATCAACATAGCAATCCAATTTGATTTTATTTTATCATGGTCACACAATTTTACATAATATTTCATCATGGTCACTCAACTGCTTTTCACCATTTTCATTAATTTTAAAAAAGGTAAAACGAGAACTGTGCGTTATATATACAAAATAATTTTTTTAAAAAAATTAAAATAAATAATTATTTCAAAATAAAATAAAATAAAAACTTATTTTTTTTAAAAATGTTACTTAAAAAATAAAATAAAAACTTATTTTAAAAAATGTTACTTAGAAAAATAAATAAAAAGTTATTTTAAAAAAAAAAGTTATTTAGAAAAATAAATTAAAATAAAAGGTTATCTTAAAAAAAAACGTTTCTAAAAAATTAAAATAAAATAGAAACTTATTTAGAAAAAAACGTTTTTAAAATAAAATAAAAAGTTATTTTAAAATAAACGTTTTTAAAATTTTAAAAAAACTTT
>CAIGRT010000902.1:0-11050 GCA_903798405.1 Fraxinus platypoda
TTAATTAAAGTTTTAATTTCGCATTGACACCTAATCACCCCTCCTCTAGGTGTACTATGGTCGAATCTCGCGTTTCTCATATATAAACAACATAAGTATTGAACGCAGAATGGAATAAATGTCTATTGGGTTAGTACATTCAGAACTGTACTTATATCGATATTTGTATCCATGTACCTTTCCAGTTTGTTAAATGCAGTAGTAGTCAATCCAGCACTAGTGTGTTTGATTTTCCTATATGTGTAGATGTGATTGACAGATTTATTTCAATAGAACATCATATATGCATCCATTTAGGTGAAATTAAGAATTTCGATTGAACGTTGTTGGGTTTTGATGCCCAATAAATTCGGCCGAGTTGGAAGAATTTATTACATTTCAGAATTTCATCCACAATCTAAAGTAATGGAAATGTAGAAGATTAAGAGCAGCAAGAATAAGAAAAACAAAATTAAAAAGGTTTATGTTTTATATTCAACGTACTGCGTACATGTAAACTATGAATAAGACAGGTGAGGATGTCTGAAATTGTAGTTATTAAGGACATAAAGGTTAGTTTAAGAAGCTACGAAACATGATTTGTAGAAGAAATTTCTGATTTCTTATGGTCCTATATATCGTACAGGTCTGGAGAATGTAAAGAAGAGAATAAAATTGACAGAACCTAGAAAAACAGGGGAAAACATAAGAGCACTTTAAAGTAGAAAAATGAGAAAGAAGATTACCACTCTGATATTTCGACCATCCACATTAATCTTGTTTCCAATAATAACAAATGGAAGATTTCCCGGATTAGATGGGTCGACCTGCAGCGAAAATTTATTAGCGTATTCAAGTTTATTCAATTAGACAGTAGTCAATAAAAGGGTCATTTACATGTCAAACTTTACACTACTTATTTAGTCAATAACCAATCGAATTGGTAATAAATTTTGGTAAAATTTGATGAAATGTTTGATATTTAAAAATGAGGACCAAAGAAAGTTAAATAAAATTTCGATATGTAAAAAACTAAATCGTAGTATTGGATCCTTTAATTTCTTGTATAAGTTGATTATAAACTCCATGGCTACCAATTCATTATCCACATCTGCCGCATGAATGTTAACTATTCGATCCTTTAATTTCTTGGTAACTCCACAAGCAACATTGAACAAATGATAAGTTAACTGTAGGACTAAATTATGTAATGTGGCTTCAGAATAAAACAACAAACTAATTCCTTTCTCGATAAATTTGGGATGAACTACCTAAAAAATTGAAAATATTTCCAAATAATTTTAAAAAAAAAGAAAAAAAAAATTTAAAAAGAAGAAACAGGATTGAAATGGGAACCTTGTTTGAAGCTATGAGGATCCCAGCGAGAGTTTTTTGTACTCTGTGATGATGTTCTTGCACTCCTCTTGCTTTTATCTTCTTCATCAGCACAAATGACGATTAGAGCTTTCTTCTCAGGCTCAGCTTTTGGATCACCCTGTTTCCCCACAACTCGTCGTCCACTTCTCTTAATGGTTTACGCAAATTAGCAACAAAAATCGAATAGTACTTATTCCTGTACAGGCAAAAAATATAAAAGTTTCCGTAGAGGAGAATTTTCCTTACTTTTCTCACACGAGTTGGATGGAGATATGTCAAAGACCATTAGACACTATGGGACGTCTTTTTTATCAGAGAAAAAATTTCCTTACACAACATTTTTCGTACACGTGTTGTGTACGCTGTCTGTATTAAATGGTTTCATTAGAACTTTTATAAATGTGCTTGTTTTTTCTCTTGATAACGCTACATAAAGCCGACCATGATAGAAAACTGGTTCTAGTAGATATAAGCCGACTAAATCAGGTGTTTGACATTGTGCTTTATTTATTGTTATTGCAAAGCATGACCTAATTGGATATTGAGTCATTTGAATGGAATTGAGTTTCAATCATTTTTTAGAGGTATAAAAGGAATCCTTGGTAAGAAGACATACTTTTCACAATATTCGCCAGATGTAATTTCAACAAGAATTATGTTCTTTTCAAATTTGCAACAAGGAGTGTCCCACTATATAACCCTTCGGAAGAATTGATATTTTGTAATAACATCACACGACAGTTTACTTTAATTCATGCGACAGAATACCATTCGAAGTCAAGCTATTTAAGAAATCTTCTTGTAGGCTCTGTTCTGATTTATCAATTGCTTTATAGAAACTATAATATNCTGTTAATATGATCAACACATTCATTTCTAGGCGTAAGAATTACTCGATTTCCCATCGTATGTAAATTATCAACATATGCTTCTACATTTGGAAAAACATGATTTATCAAAATGTTCAGAGATGTAATTTCATCCTCAAATGGTAAAACTTGTTGTCTGGAAGTTTGATACATCTACAAGTATGTTCTCGTTTGTTCCATCTCCAATTCCTAGCAAGTAATGACAAAATGTGGGATTAAATTTCGTTCTCATATTTTCAACTAATGGTAGATGGAAATACGAAGGCCATAGGTAAGAGGAAACTAAGCTAGCTTTCATAATGTCTTCTTTTTTCCTTTCGGTACAACCAGTAGAACTTGTCAAAAATCTCCTCCGAGCACTTGCCAAAAATCTCTTCCAAGCACCATCACTTTTCCACTGAAGAGTAAATTACAATTAGTAATATCTCCAAGCATTTTGTCTATAGCTTCGACGACACAATGATTTACCATAGGTGCTTCATCCCAAATGATTAATGTAGACATTTTTAACAAATTTCCTAAAGCTGATTGCTTTCTAATAGAACAACTTACTTCACCAATTACTTCCAAAGGAATTTTAAATCTTGAATGAGCTGTTCGACCTCCAAATAATAAAGATGCAGATATTCCAGGTGATGCAGTTGCTAAAGCAATTAAATTTTGTGACGTTACACTAACGAGGTGTGATTTATATAAAAAAGGTTTTCTGTGTACCATTTGGACCATCAATGAAGAAAACACCAATTGATTCTGATTTCACTCTTTCCATAATCATGTCATATGCAAATTGTTGTTATTTATTTAATGTTGATGCAGAAGCAAGGCCCCGTTCAACATTCAAATTAGTTGTCTCTTCTTCAATCATTCTCTTCAACCTTTCATTCTCATCTATGTTCAAATTGAATGGTACCATTTCGTAGTCATTTATGTTTTTACCCAACGATTCTGAAATAGAACTAATGTCCTCTAAAGCCCATAGTTTAGCTACCTCCACAAGTATATTTTCATGTACGTAGTCGACAATCATATAAGCCTTAAGTTTGCCCCACAACAACTTTGGATCATTAGGGTCACAAAGAGTAATAAGCGTAGCAAAGAGATGTCTTAAAGAAGTAGGCATTTCATATAGCTTACATTCTTCACATTGATTATCTCCACTTAATAAACCATATAGAAATCCTGCTTCTCGATACATAACAACAGTTACCCCATTGACAGTTCATAAATTATTAAATAATATTGGTCGTCTAATATGATTAAGAAGAATGCGAAGGAAGTATCGTTCTCCTTTGGAGGGATTAGCCTCGACAATTCGTCTTATAACAATATGTTTCTTTCTAAGAGTCCAAATTTTTGTTTTGCATTCCAATCAAAGTGTGATGGGAAATCTCGGCAAAGTTCTAGCAAATTTGTTTGTTTCATTCATGTGAAAGAATTCAATCAACAAAGTTATTATCATATTTTTCATTTTGAAGAATAGTAGATAAATCGTCTTGATCATTGTATATTATTTGTTGATGATTCTCAATATGAAGTTGTAAAGAATAAACATATGGATATATTTCAGACAAATTGAAAGAGAAAATCCTCCATATAGCTTCAAGTTGAGATATCCACCTAACTGATTGGTAAGCATATTTAATTAATTTCCTTGTTCATTTCATTTGTACCAATGGAAAAAGTAATACGATCATATCCTTTGTGCACATATTTGTATAAATATTTTACAGCTTTTATAGAAGAACATACTTCAACGTTAATGTGGTATCACATTTTGCACTTAAATAAGGGTTGTATGTTACTAACTAACGACTGTCTAACATTTGGTCTCTAACCTTAATAGAAATGCCATCATCACGATACCTATACAATGGGTATGAATTATGACCAAATCTAGTGATATTACAAAAATCCCATGGGTATTTATTTTTAGAACCTTTATTTGTCTCCATACATACATTTTTAGGATTTGATTTCCACACGGGTTATGCATATTGCATTTAACAATAACATAATAAAGGTCCGAATGTTTATTTTTGTCACGAATTTCACAAGACACTATCTTATAAACCTATTGAGCACAAGAGATTTTATAGGCCCAATTAAAAATCAACAATAGATGCGCATGAGGGAGACCCCATTTTTGAAATTCAATTATATATACATGAGCAACAAGAGGGCCTAATATATTTTTCTTATATAAATTATTTCTTAATTCTTCTAGTTTTGCTCTGAATTAACGTGCAATTAGATCTGATCGATTTTGAACTTCAACATTATGTTTCAATTCTTTCTTAATCTCTGACCAATTCAGATTACAAGTTATATTTAAAAATATATTCAGTTTTCCATAACG
This sequence comes from Fraxinus platypoda, assembly GCA_903798405.1. NCBI lineage: Eukaryota > Viridiplantae > Streptophyta > Magnoliopsida > Lamiales > Oleaceae > Fraxinus > Fraxinus platypoda. The sequence goes on from CAIGRT010000902.1 coordinate 4,582, forward strand.
CTGTACAAGAGCCATTGCATCCATATATTTCTTTAGTATATCTCTAGGGCCACATGTAAAAGATTATGGCAAAAACAAACTTTTTTTCAATTTTAGAACTCCCAACGTTTTCCCATTTTGAACACTATCTACAATGTGTTGATAAAGTTAATCACAAATTATTTTTTGGTTATTACGAAAACAAGCTAATCTAGTAATTTCAATCTAAACATACATATCTACAATATATTGTTGAAATAGTCCACCAGTGTGAAGCAACAAATACTTACCAGGAAGCCCAATTTGTAACTTGTATGCATAATAGTCTCTACCAGAAATCGAGAGCATTTTGGCGTTTCATTAAGTATTGCAGAATGTTAGAAACACCCATTTCAGTATTCATTTCGAACATTCATGTCGAAAATTTTTCAAACTTGAGTAAAAGGTATATTTGCAAACCTTCATTCTCTTGTTCAAGAATTTCAGCTACAGAATTAACTTTGCTAGGAAATGACACAGAGTCAGGTAAATGTTTAGGTTGAAAGTGTGTGATTTCATGTCTCTGAATACCTTCATACCAACCAAATCCCCCATATGGGAACATTAGAGGATATTGCAAGGGATCGTAACAACCATAATATTAGTTATTTTGTGTGAGTCCCAGAATTTCCATTTATAGTAATATCACGGACACGAGCTTTTCCATTGTCATCATCTTCGACTCATACAATAGCTACTTGAGATGTTGTGAGAGTATTGAAAACTCTTTGATCGACTCCCGAATTACATTTTATTTGTATTCGGAGGTTGCACAAGTTACTCATATCATCACTTAAAGATTTGAAGAATTTATTGTGCGGATTTACTTTCAAGATTTCAATTGAAAGAATTAAAGTAGATTCAGCAAATTTTTTTTGAAATTCTCGTACGATTTTGAAGCTCATTATCTATATCATAAAAGTATAACTGCACATAAGAAGGCGCATTATTTTGTGGCATAAGTTGATTTACATAATGATATACTTATCCCTGAATCCTAAATGTGTAAATACATTTGTATGCTTGAAAGAATTCTTTGTCGTACTTTACACCCAATGAAGCGAACGCAAAATGATTATTATATCCCATTGCAATTTTTGTGAACTCCATACATGTAGGTTCTCTAGAAGTGAACAAGTTGTAAAATTCAATTAATGATTCAGGCATGAAAAGTTTAATTTTTCCATCCGAGCAATAGAAACCTTTACTTTCTTTATAAAACTTTCATGCACCACAATGTTTACAATCGATATATGTTGGGAGTATGTATGCACTAACTAGTATACTTAACAGGTCAAAACTCTCTTTTAATTCAGAATTCAAAATACAGGATGTTCTTGTTTGAAGTAGAAGCATCAGAATCATGATGTATTGTACTTTCATGTACACGGGCGATGCCTGAACTATTTTCTCCAGATAACATTGGGTCACTTATCCTTCTTTGACCATTAGCTTGATGAATTTGAACTCGATTCTGCAAATCCCTTTTTCTTTGAGCTCGTTGTTGGCAAATGAAGGCATTATAGGACTCATTTGTATTTTTAAACAGTTTGAGGGTTAACTAAACGAAGTTCTCCATCAGTATTTGTCTCCGAAATATCCATTAAAACAATAGAATAAGTTCTCAAATAGTTAAAGTATGTGTGTTACTTAAGAATCCCTTAAAGAAAAGAAATTGTCATATAAAATATTACAATATTTTGAAGTAAAACATTACCTACCGGATGAGAGATAACTGTAAAAAAAAACTGGCAAAAAGCTCAAGACAAGAACTGTTAGAGTTTGAGAATAGTAAACGAACAATAGTAAAATAAGTTGGGAAATGTTAATGTTATGAAACAGATCGCAAGATAATGACAATAATGAAATCATGAAGAAGAACACAAGAATTTACGTGGAAACTCAATTCGGGAAAAAACCACGGGTAGAGAAGAACAATCCACTATAATCAATAATCAATTTTGTGTTTACAATATCAAGATTTCAATAATTTCAATTGAAATATAAGCTCTCAATCTCTCTATATGTTGTTGAATATGTAGAGAATATAATGAGAATGTTTTTTTTTTCTCTCTATACAAGTCGTGCCATATATATATAATCCTAGAGAACAAGTTGTGGAAGAATAGGAGTCGAAAACCGCGTCAAAAAACGAAAAAGGGCTTGGGCCGGACAAGCCTGTCAGTCGAGCGACAGCCCCTCGCTCGAGCGACGGGGCAGCGACAGGCGAGCGACCAAGTCTTAGGTTGTTTTCTTCTGAGCTCGCTCGAGCGTCCAACGCTAGCGAAAATGCGGCAACTTTTTCCTTCAGTCCATAATTTTGATCTTTTCAAGACCACTCCAATTTAGACTTCAATACCCACTAAAATTTGGGTCAAACCACAACCGTTAATAATTTTTAAACATACCTGAACAATTTTATAATTGCTTTAGTGGCTACATAGCTCCTGAGTACACCGTACAAGGCACTGCATTAATGAAAAAAAAATCAAATTTTCAAGCTGTGGTTCAAATTGTCAGGGGGAACAAAAATTACAGGTGTCAACCTCATAGACTTTGTGAATCTCTATTTATCAAATTGTAGAAATAATGTTGTGTATTTTATTTTTTTATTTTCCAAAATGAAGACTCTAGTGCCACAAGCATGAGCACAACAGATGGAAAGATGAACTCTAAAACAGAATAGTGAATAAATCGAGACCTAATTAAAAGCACTATAGAAAGAAACACAACAAATACACACGTTTGTTCAAACAATCATAATTTAAAAGCTCAAATTGACTTCTTATATCATGCTGTCATAAATAGTGTTAAAATTTGGGTGTGACCCGAATTCCTTATCGAAGTAATTGGAGAATTCTAATTGAAGTGCACGTCAAGGAGAATTTAAGTTTGGAATGCTATTGGAGTCTTATGTCAAGTTGAAGTTCTATTTTGGAAACACATTGAGAGCTGGAAATTGGTATTGGACTTAAAGAAGAGTTCAGGATGGAGAAAACAATTTGAAAAAAACAAAATTTTTTTCGGGCAAAACGCCCGGTGCCTGGGCGCTACCTGTTTAGGGCTTTTCGCGTTTTCTCTCCTTTTTCGTTTTGGACTCGATTTTTTAGCATCTTATTTCATCAAACAATTCTACTAGGAGGATTTGGACGTCCCCTACATGATCCCTATAAATATTAGGCTTTTCTGTACAATTTTAAAGTGTGAGAAAATAGATTACTAGAATTATATGATCCATTGTAATTTTCTCTCTTCTCCATTATTCTTGAGTCAATAAAATCTCTTAATTCATCTGCCATATTTCTTATCTTTACTATTCTTTTATTTGATCTGATACTTCATTATTTGCCATATAACTTTAGGATAATTCTACTTGTACATTATGCCATCCATAATGGATGACATAATGTACAAGTGGAATTATCCTATTGGAGGGTGTGCCGGTGGACCAGCACACCCTTCAATAATGTACTGCCACTTGTACATTATGTCATCCATTATGGATGTCATAATGTACAAATAGCACAACCCATAACTTTAACAATTCATTCCGGTGGTTGGTTTCATCAAGTGGTATTCAAACAATACATAATTCTTGTATTTCCAACATTGCTAACAGCGATCCGGGCATATTAATAATTCTTCTAACAAGAGATATTTTGGTTGTTTTACAACAAATATTGTAGATTTTTAGGAATATATTGGTATGTAGAAGCCTATTGTCAGTCTACAAAGAAAAAANTAACAGCGATCCGGGCATATTAATAATTCTTCTAACAAGAGATATTTTGGTTGTTTTACAACAAATATTGTAGATTTTTAGGAATATATTGGTATGTAGAAGCCTATTGTCAGTCTACAAAGAAAAAATAAAATAAATTGTTCATATACCGCACAAAGAAAGCTAAACAACCAACAACCTATTAAGAATTTAAAAGTAAAAACTTCTTCTAAGGACCTGTCTGGTGGTCATTTTGGGCCAATTTTAATCAATAAAGTGAGCGTTAGTAGGGCCCGCACCACTCATGGCCGGTCAAACATTGCGGCTGATGTGATCCGCAACGGTAGGAAAAGCAATTATTTTGGCCAATTTCTTTGATACCAGACAGGCCCTAAATTAGTAACCAAAATAAACCTAAGAAACTACAGAACAAAATTTGAAAATAAACACTAAGAAAGTTACATATACTTAAATAAGAGAACGAATAATCGAATTTGTAAAAATACTCATGAACAACGAACTAATGGGTTCAAAATTGGCTTAAAGAACTTACCCAAACAAAGAATACATTGCTGCAACTGTGAATTCCACCAGAGATAAAATACAATTAAATACTATAGAAACGAATACAAAATAAAAAATAAAAAAAATAAAAAGGTTAGTTCGAATATACATAAACGCTCAAAATATAAAAAAACTACAACAAAAACTAAATATTTCCCCACAGCAAATAACATGAAACGAAAGTAAATATGAAACCAACATACCTGAGGTCAGTACACTTGAATTCCTGTAAACTTGAAAAAACAAATGAAGAAGAAAATTAAAATTTAAAAATACATCTCATAAAAAAAAAAACATAAGAAGAATTTGAGAAGAACATACTGTAGATCATAGAACTCCAATTTTTGTTGAACCTTTACAGTATTTTCACAGCGATCTGTCAAAAAATCCAACAAGAACAAAGAAATATTAATCATCACAGCTACAAAGGCCGAAAAACATATACACAAGATGAAGAAATTCAACCAAAAATACAAAAAAATAACATGCAAAGAACAGACTTTAGGTATTTAGGGTTAATTTGTTAAAAAACAGAAAGGAAAAAGAAAAAAAAACACATTGAACAAGAAATAACATATTCCACACGACAGCTGCAGGAATAAAAAAACATATACACCAGAAAGCAAAAAACATATAACAACAGGAAAAAATAGAACAAAAAATACACAAAAATTACATCAAAAGAACATAGTTTAGATATTTTGGGTTCATTCTCTTAAAAGAAGGAAAAAAGTGAACAAAAATCGAAGATTGAAGAAACTCGGAAAACATATACACAACATCCTAAACCCTAACCACCCCTTAAAACATGATTTTACGTATTTTGGGTTCGACTTCTTCAAAGATTGAACCAAAAAATAAAATAAAATGAAAACTGATTGTAGATTGAACAACAGAACTCAAAAGAAACCAAAAGCAATATATACAGAAGAAGAAGAAATCGAAGCAGTGAAGATTATACTCACAAGTATATGTCTCAGTTGGCTCATGTTAGGCAAATTGTTGTCAAACGACCTCCCGGGCGATAATGTAAAGTCATTGTTTATTTAGTAGGCATCGACCAGATGACTAAAGTAAAATATCGACACCACAATTGTTCAAACCAATCCTACAACTTATTTGGGCCATTTGAAGTAACTTAATTTAATTAGTGCTACTCATTGCCTGACTCATAACTCTTGGATGGCTTTTTGGTTGATAGCTCATTTATTCATTACCTATTCGGCCTAATTACTATTTAACCTAAATCCCATCTAATACCTATATATATGCTGCCCCGTTCCTGTGTTGGCTGTGTGTGAAATTGTTAATTGCTTCCCTTTGTTTTGTGAGTGAAACCGACAGCTTCTTTGTGCTTCGTGCTTTGTGCCTTCTGTTTTCATCTCCTTTTTTTAGCCTTTGTGGCTATTATTGTGGCTGCAATAATACTTCACACCGTGTCCTTTGTGGGCAAGCCAAGAAAGCAACCGGGTTTGGGATTGGTTTATGGTTTGGGTTTGAAGATTGTGGTGCTTGATTCGGTATATAGACGGTATACTGAGCCCGGAACACTTGGTGATCGAATATTTTCATTCAACATTTGATATCAGAACGTTGGTATGTGTGGATTCCGAAGAGAAATCGGTAAAAAACCAGCAGAATTTACAGATCCAAAACTGTCCGATTTTCTTCCATAAAATCCGAACTTGTAATTCCATTTTTCGGCCAAACTAGTGGCCAGTTGAAGAATGTAGCACCACAGGGAGTCTTTGCAGGTGGAGGCACACATGAGTCCACCGCGCATGGTGGTAAAAGTCGTAGGCGACGGCGGAGCGTGAAGCTCTGGTAGAGGCGCATGGAGGCTCGTCTGGCGTGGTTTGGGGAAACTTTCTTCAGATAGTTTTATTCTAACAAGATTTCTAAAGTGTTTGTGGTAGTTTTCTATTTCAGGTGGTACGGTGAAATCTGGTCGATTTTGCCCCTGCGCGTTCGTGATTCAGTTTTGCATTCGATCGATTGCAGCAGACTTTAGGGTGAATGGTGGTGGCCCTAAAGTGTTAAAACCAAATTCCTCGTAATTTACGGACTCAGATACGTCCGCTCTGGTAAATTGGCCAATCTTGTTTAATTTCCAACACTAGCACGTCATCTTGTAGGGGTGACAATAGGATTGGGGTTACCGTGTGG